>CM077187.1:484918-507418 GCA_039654105.1 Coreius guichenoti
GGTTGTTCCTGGGTGCTTCGGCACGTTAAGAGCTTCTTCTAAAAGAGCAACACGGGTGTGAAATTGCGTCTTTTTCAAGATGTCATTCCACCCGTGCGTTTCTGGATGCGGTCGTTCCCTGTCACCAGCTGACGGTCACAATCGCTGCCTGACATGTCTGGGTATTCAACATGCCGAGGCAGCGTTTGTGGATAGTTCGTGTTCCCATTGCGGGAACATGACTATCTCGGCGCTAAGGTCGAGACTCGCCTACCTTCGGGAGGGTGGAGTCCCCTTACCTATGCCCCGATCTAGTGCTATCCCTGCCCAGCAGGATAGACCTACTTCGGCGAATAGCCAGGGTGACCTGAGGATCACGTTTAGGGCACACCCGCCGAGCCAGCCTCCGTGGGCCCCTAAACCCTCTGTAGTGCCGCAGCCGGTTGAGCTTTCGGAGGAAGTCGCTGGCCCCTCTCGAGGTGGTCCAGCGGTGACCTTTGGAGCTCCAGCAGAGGATAGGATGTCGATCGCTGCATCGGAGGGGGAGTTTCAGTCCTCGGGGGATGAAGACCCGGCTGCGTTGCCTCCCTCTGGGAGAGTGGCGTTGTCCGAGACGGACCCCGAGCTGACGGCTATGCTTTCCCGGGCCGCCGAAAAGGTCGGGCTCGTGTGGAACCCTCCACCGTGTCCCGAGCCTTCTAGGCTGGATGATTGGTTTCTCGGGGCGGCTCGCGCTGGTTCTCAGCGTCCCGCCCCGGTGCCCTTCTTCCCGGAAGTGCATGAGGAGCTCACAAGGTCGTGGACGGCACCTTTTTCTGCCAGAAACCGGCCGAGTAGCTCCTCCCTCCTCACTACTCTCGACGGCGGGCCAGCCAAGGGGTACGTGGGGATCCCGCCGGTGGAACGGGCGGTCGCGATGCAACTGTGTCCGGCGTCCGCTTCCACCTGGCGCGGAGACCCACGCCACCCATCCAAGGCCTGTAAGTTCTCCTCCAGTCTAACTGGGAAGGCTTACAAGGCTTGTGGACAGGCTGCGTCCGCCTTGCATGCCATGGCGTTGCTCCAGGTGCACCAGGCCCAGGCACTCATGGACATGCACGAGGGTAGACCTGACCCAGAGCTCCTCCGGGAGCTCCGGACGGCGACGGACCTCGCCCTCCGGGCGACGAAAGTCACCGCCCGTTCCATTGGTCAGGCGATGTCCACTCTTGTGGTCCAGGAGCGACATCTCTGGCTCAACCTGGCCGATATGAGGGAGACTGATAAGTATCGGTTCCTGGACTCCCCCATTTCCCAGGTTGGGCTGTTCGGCGACGCGGTCGAGAGCTTTGCCCAGCAGTTCTCGACTGTCCAGAAGCAGACGGAGGCCATCAAACACATCCTGCCCCGGCGGTCAGCTGCTGCCCAGCCGCCGGCCGCAGCTCCTCCGCCTGCTCGTCGCCGAGGGCGGCCGCCCGCCGCCGCCCCCGCTCCCGCCCCAGCCCAGCAGCAGCCTCCACCAGGGCAACGGCGTGGAGCCGGCCGCGGGAAGGCCGTCCAGCCCGCTCAGGCCGCTGCCAAACCAGGTGGCAAGCGTCGTCGTAAGAGACCCTGAGACGGGCCACCCAGAGATGGAGGAGACAGCTCTTCAGGAGGTGGTGACAGCACCGCTCCTTCTCCCGCTGGAGGGCCGGGAGAGAATTTTATGTTCTTGTTTGGTTTCTGTTCCGCCACTGGCCTTCGGGCCAGTGGTACCCAAAACTTCAAAAAAAGAGCTGTTTCTAAAATCTCTGGGTGCCAAGAGAGCGCGCTTGGCGGTGTACGACGCTCCCATGCCTTGTCACCCTCCGGTGCCTCTCTTATCGCCAGCAGGGGGTGCTGGCTGTGTCCAGGACGCACACAAGAGGCCTCCGCACACTCGTGCACCCCCTCAGCGGAAGCAGGTAAGTGTTGCATTGCGCACTCAGACCCCACTTCGGGCCGCGATGCCGTCCGAGTCGGGTCCCTGCACTCCGCTGCGCTGCCCCGCTGCGGGTACGTCTGTGGTGCCGTTGGTCCCGCTGGTTCGGTCGCTGGGAGCCTGGTTAGCGCTCCCCAGCCCGTCCCGCTGGCTCATCCGTACTATCAGACTCGGCTATGCGATTCAGTTCGCTCGGCGGCCCCCCAAGTTCAGGGGCGTTCACTTCACCTCCGTGTCGAAGGAGGACGCCCCCGTGCTACGGGCGGAGATCGCAGTCCTACTGGCGAAGGACGCGATAGAGCCGGTCCCTCCAGCCGATATGAAGACAGGCTTCTACAGCCCGTACTTCATTGTACCCAAGAAAGGCGGCGGGTTACGGCCAATCTTGGACCTGCGGTTCTTGAATCGGTCCCTTCACAGGCTGCCGTTCAGAATGCTAACGCAGAAACGCATCTTCAGGTGCATCCGTCCCCAAGATTGGTTTGCAGCGATCGACCTGAAGGACGCGTACTTTCATGTCTCGATTCTCCCCCGACACAGACCGTTCCTACGCTTTGCGTTCGAGGGACGGGCATATCAGTACAGAGTCCTACCCTTCGGGCTGTCCCTGTCGCCCCGCGTCTTCACGAAGGTCGCGGAGGCGGCCATTGCTCCCAGGAGAGAGCGTGGTGTTCGCATTCTCAACTACCTCGACGACTGGCTGATTCTGGCTCAGTCGAAGGCACAGTTGTGCGAACACAGGGACATGGTGCTCAGTCACCTCAGCCTGTTGGGACTTCAGGTCAACTGGGAAAAGAGCAAACTCTGCCCCGTGCAGAGGATCTCTTTTCTCGGTATGGAGTTGGACTCGGTCAATCTGACAGCGCGACTCACAGAGCAGCGCGTCCAGTCGGTGTTGAACTGCTTGAATTCGTTCAAATGCAGGACAGCGGTACCACTGAAACATTTTCAGAGGCTCCTGGGGCATATGGCATCCGCAGCCGCAGTGACGCCGCTCGGATTGCTTCATATGAGGCCGCTTCAACACTGGCTACACGACCGAGTCCCGAGATGGGCGTGGCAGAGCGGCTCATTCCGTGTCTCAGTAACACCGAAGTGTCGCCAAACCTTCAGTCCGTGGTTGGACCCTTCGTTCCTACGGGCAGGAGTTCCCCTAGAACAAGTGTCCAGGCATGCTGTGGTCTCCACGGATGCCTCATCCACCGGCTGGGGGGCCACGTACAACGGGCTTGCAGTTTCGGGTCTGTGGACGGGGCCTCAACTGCAATGGCATATCAATTGCCTCGAGTTGTTAGCAGTTCGTCTTGCGCTGGGCCGCCTCAAAGGGCCGCTACGAGGCAAGCACGTTCTGGTCCGTACGGACAACACTGCGGCCGTTGCGTACATCAACAAACAGGGTGGTCTACGCTCCCGCCGCATGTCACAACTCGCCCGCCATCTCCTCCTCTGGAGTCAGAAGCATCTGAGGTCGCTTCGTGCCATTCATATCCCGGGCCTGCTCAATCGTGCAGCCGACGAGCTCTCACGACAGCAAGTGCTCCCAGGAGAGTGGAGACTCCATCCCCAGGTGGTCCAGCTGATCTGGAGTCGCTTCGGGACCGCACAGGTAGACCTGTTTGCCGCCCCGGACACGTCTCACTGCCAGTTGTTCTATTCCCTGACCGGGGGGACCCTCGGCTCGGATGCGCTGGCACACAGCTGGCCCCGGGGCCTACGCAAATATGCGTTTCCCCCAGTGAGCCTTCTTGCGCAGACACTGTGCAAGGTCAGGGAGGACGAGGAGCAGGTCTTGCTAGTTGCGCCATACTGGCCCAACCGGACCTGGTTCCCGGAACTAGTGCTCCTCGCGACAGCACCTCCTTGGCCCATTCCTCTGAGGAAGGACCTCCTGACTCAGAGACGGGGCACCCTGTGGCACCCGCGTCCGGACCTCTGGAAACTCCATGTCTGGTCCCTGGACGGGACGCGGAGGTTCTAGGTGGCCTACCACAGGCCGTGGTAGACACCATCACTTCCGCCAGAGCCCCCTCTACGAGGCACCTCTACGCGTTGAAGTGGAACCTGTTCGTCGAGTGGTGTTCTTCTCGTCGAGAAGACCCCCGAAGATGTTCGATCGGCTCTGTGCTTTCCTTCCTGCAAGAAGGGTTGGAGCGAAGGCTGTCTCCCTCCACCCTCAAAGTGTATGTTGCCGCTATCGCCGCAAATCACAGCATGGTCGAAGGTAAGTCCCTAGGAAAGCACGATCTGGTCGTCAGGTTCCTGAGGGGGGCGAGGAGATTAAATCCGCCTCGCCCTCACTCTATACCCTCTTGGGACTTGCCCCTGGTGCTAACCGCATTACAGAGGGCTCCCTTTGAGCCTTTGCAGTCAGTAGAGTTAAAAATCCTGTCCTGGAAGACAGTACTCCTGACTGCATTGGCTTCCATCAAGAGGGTAGGGGACCTGCAGGCATTTTCGGTCGACGAATCGTGCCTGGAATTCGGGGCGGGTAACTCTCAGGTAATCCTGAGACCCCGGCCCGGATATGTGCCCAAGGTTCCCACCACTCCCTTTCGGGACCAGGTGGTGAACCTGCAAGCGCTGCCTTCGGAGGAGGCAGACCCAGCCCTGGCTTTTCTCTGTCCCGTTCGCGCTCTGCGGACTTACGTGGACAGAACGCAAAGCTTCAGGACCTCAGAACAGCTCTTCATCTGTTACGGAGGCCAGCAGAAGGGAAAGGCTGTCTCCAAGCAGAGGATGGCTCACTGGATAGTGGATGCCATCGCCTTGGCGTATGAAACCCAAGGCGTGCCCTGCCCGCTTGGGTTGAGGGCCCACTCCACTAGGAGTGTGGCCTCTTCCTGGGCGCTGGCACACGGCGCCTCGCTGACAGATATATGTAGAGCTGCGGGCTGGGCGACACCTAACACGTTCGCTAGATTCTATAGCCTCCGTGTAGAGCCGGTTTCTTCCCGTGTGCTCGCTTCAAATAGCCGGTAACACCGAAGTGCCCGTTCTAGTGTCGGCTTGCTGCGCCATTCCCCTCCTCATGGACCGGATACGTGCGCTGATATGCTCCAGTCGAGTTCCCCAGCACGGCGAACCCTGTTGAGTCCTCCGCAACCCGTGGCAGTCAGACGTGGCGGAGCGTCCGACGCCAGGTCTAACACTCGTATGCATTGGTGGAACTTGTGTTAGGCTGGGTATCCATATGTTGTGACCCCTACGGCGGTCCCATATGTGTATTCTTCCACGGTACGGCTCCCTACGGCGAGCCCGTGTCTTTCCCTTGGCAGAGCTCGCTCTGCCGTCTCTGTGCGGTGTAGTCTCCCGCCTGCATTGGCCGGGGCCACCCCTGGGACTTCCGTATGTTGTACTGCCCACGGCCAGTCCATACATGTATATTCCACATGATACCTCCCTACGTGTAGGATGTGGCTTCCGCAGCGGCCCCCCGGGGCACGCTTTCCCAGCGTTATCCAATACTCTGCTGAGTGGGTCTTGCGGAACAGCAGCAGTGACTCTCCCTGCGTAGGTTCCCCGCCCCGAACAGACGGGGGTCTGAGGGGCTTTCGCTGGGCGCTGGAAGTGGTAGTAACTGTGGCGTTTTCCATAGGGATCCCAATTCGTCGGTGACGTCCGACGTACGTCGAACGTGACCGACTGAAGGGGAACGTCTCGGTTACGTATGTAACCCTCGTTCCCTGAAGGAGGGAACGGAGACGTACGTCCCGTCGCCACAGTTGCTGTACCATCACTGCAGCGGCCGAGTCACTAGTTCGGCTCCTCAGTGAAAAACAAATGTGCGCTGCATCCGCTTCCGCTTTATACCCGCGATGCGGGGCGGAGCGCGAGATGCAAATCTCGCACGCCAATGGCCATTGGCCCGTTCTCTATACACTCGAAGCTGATAGGGGCTCCCAGAAGTGATCCCAATTCGTCGGTGACGTCCGACGTACGTCTCCGTTCCCTCCTTCAGGGAACGAGGGTTACATACGTAACCGAGACGTTAGTGTCCCTCACGCCTGTTGATTAGCACCAATGCGTTGATCAGGATCCTGCTCTTCTTCTGTGTGACTCGATCTCTACACACTGAGAGCGTAATGGTGTACTAGGCCACGTACCATTGCAATGCATTTTCCTTAGTGGTTAAAAGCTTTTTTATGAAATGCTGGAGTGCGAAACGAGATGTTTTATATGACAATTCCTCCGTTTAGAGCTTGAAAGCATTTCATCACAGCTGTGGTTTTTATTGAGCTGTTGCTTTACTTTACAGGACTTAAAACTTGTGCTTGAACAGTGTCGATTTTTCAATGCAATACTGATGTCTAAAGAGCACGGTGCTCAGTATTTTACCAATATTTACTGTATATAATATGCAGAAATTAACACTTTTTTCAGTGTTTTTTGTCCATCTATATAAAGTCATACAGGTTTAGAATCAAATGTGGATGAGTAAATGATGATAGAATGAACATTTTTGGGCAAACGATCTCTTTAAGTGTCATTGTAGGATTGCTCAAAGCAATATTTCTTGGCTTAAGGTCGAAAGGTTGTTAGTTCCAATCTTCCTTGATGACATTTTTATGGTTTTGCTGGGCCGATAGAACCAATATATAGCAGATTTAAGTCATGTCGTTTCTATAGCACTTCATACATACAGATTGTTTCAAGCTTCACAGTAAAAAACAGGAAAATAACAGTGTTAATTTAGCAAAAGTCATTATGAATCAAATTTAATTCAACTTAAAAAGCAGCTCTACAGAAGACAACAGGGAACGTTGTGTCAACGTTCTCTCAACAAAACGAACAAACGTTCTTCCAGTAACGTTAATAGAACGTTTGTTCAATGTTGTCTGTTCTTTAATAATGTTCTCAAAACATTAGCACAAAAACATTATTTACACATCGTTTTAGACGTTCAAAAGTACATTCAAAAGTAACGTTCCCATAATGTTTGAAGAATGATACAATGTTCCCTTAACATTCACATAACCAAGAATTTTTTTTTTTTTTTTTTTTAAATGGATGTTTTAACCGTTTTGGATGTTTTTTATAACGTAATGGGAACATTAGCAATTCCTAGGATTTTCGTCAGCTGGGGTGTCATTATTCCACTCAAGACAGTTCAATGTTGATTCAGTTCATATTTAAAGTTATAACCGCTCTGCTGTACTTTCAAACGCTGATGTCTGGTTGGATGTCTTGTGTAGAAGTTGAGCGTCTCTGGGCTCGAGGGATTCCGGAGTGAAGTTTCCTCCTGTGACTCCGGGTCAGACTGGATTCCACTGGCAGGAGCTTTGCTTGTGTTGGAGGTTTGAGCATAAATTAAAGCGAGTGAAGAACAGATAAGCTGGCCGTACACGCGTCACCGTGCTCTTCTGCTTCCACACGCTGCATGTGTGACCGCCACTCTTTGTGAGTATGTGTGTATGCAGAGTATGTTTGCGTGCGTTTTCCACGATTGCCTTTCCTCAGAGATTCTGCACGCTGAGTTCTTCATCTGACTCTTAAAGTGAAAAGAAGCACAAGTGTAGAGGGATCTATAAGGCCATACACTTATAAGGTAGTGCTATATTAGATGTGTTGGAGTGGAAATAGCCTGTGTGTTATCAAACACCAGAATAATCTCGGTTTACAGCTCCTTTGGCGAGGTGCTAGAACATTGCGCCGTTTAACAAAATATAATGCTGGTGACCTTCGCTCTGCCATTTCTTCTGGAATACCACATTTTTTACTGTTTACTAATCACAGCCGCTTGCCAATTAGACAAACAAGACTCACCATATTAGTACTTACGCCATTTAGGCCTCTTCTAGACTTACATTTGGAGTTTGTTCCTTAGAAATTAGGGCTATTTTTTCTATTAAAATAATACATTTCATGTCGGAGAATCAAATTGTACTTACGTAATGGGCTCAAATTCCTGTGAAGGCTATCGGTATAATCTAAACATCATTTACTCTTCGGCAATCAAGCGAATGATGAAACAACACTTTGATACAAGGTCCAAAATTAACACAAAATGTGAGTACCATATTTAGGATTTGCATATTAAAAGGAAGAGTTCGCCAGAAAATGAAATTTTTCTAAATGCGCTCCAAATCTGTATGACTCTCTTTCTACTGTTGAACCTAAAAGAATATATTTTAGGAAAAAAAATATTTTTGTCCATACAATGGGGTCTGATGTTGTTTTGGACCCCATTGACTTTCATTGGTTGAACAAAAACAGTTGAAACATTCTTCAAAATACGTTTTTTTGTTCGGCAGAAGAAAGAAAATCATGCAGGGTTTAAACGACATTAGGGAGAGTCGAAGAAGAACGTCTGAGAAGCCAAATGTTGTTTCTGTCATCTGTTCATGGCTGTCACAAACCATTTTGAATTTCCAAGTGAATTTCTGCACATTGACTCTTTTTATGATGCTTTTTTGCCATTTCTGGTCCCCATCAGCTTTCATTATGTGGAAGAGAGCAGCTCAGACATTCTGATAAACATCTTCCACAGAAGAAAGATAATCTTACAGGCTTGGGAGTGAGTAAATGATGACAGAATGGTGATTTTTGTGTGAATGATCCCTTCAAGCCATCAAAATGAAAGAACAGGGACGTTATTCTTGTGACCGGTGGAGTAAATGTATTTTAAACACATACAGCCATAGTTCCAGTGCATGAAACGTTGATGTATTGTACGTATGTGCTAATGCTACAGGATGTCACATGATCTGTACATATATACAGTATACAATGGGGAGAACAAGTATTTGATACACTGCCAGTTTTGCAGGTTTGCCCACTTACAAAGCATGTAGAAGTCTGTCATTTTTATCATAGGTACTCTTCAACTGTGAGTGACGGAATCTAAAAGAAAAATCCAGAAAATCACATTGTATGATTTTTAAGTAATTAATTTGCATTTTATTGCATGACATAAGTATTTGATACATCAGAAAAGCAGAACTTAATATTTGGTACAGAAACCTTTGTTTGCAATTACAGAGATCATACGTTTCCTGTAGTTCTTGACCAGGTTTGCACACACTGCAGCAGGGATTTTGTCCCACTCCTCCATACAGACCTTCTCCAGAAGGACTGGCTAGGCCACTCCAGGACCTTGAGATACTTCTTACGGAGCCACTCCTTAGTTGCCCTGGCTGTGTGTTTCGGGTCGTTGTCATGCTGGAAGACCCAGCCACGACCCATCTTCAATGCTCTTACTGAGGGAAGGAGGTTGTTGGCCAAGATCTCGCGATACATGGCCCCATCCATCCTCCCCTCAATACGGTGCAGTCGTCCTGTCCCCTTTGCAGAAAAGCATCCCCAAAGAATGATGTTTCCACCTCCATGCTTCACGGTTGGGATGGTGTTCTTGGGGTTGTACTCATCCTTCTTCTTCCTCCAAACACGACGAGTGGAGTTTAGACCAAAAAGCTCTATTTTTGTCTCATCAGACCACATGACCTTCTCCCATTCCTCCTCTGGATCATCCAGATGGTCATTGGCAAACTTCAGACGGGCCTGGACATGCGCTGGCTTGAGCAGGGGGACCTTGCGTGCGCTGCAGGATTTTAATCCATGACGGCGTAATGTGTTACTAATGGTTTTCTTTGAGACTGTGGTCCCAGCTCTCTTCAGGTCATTGACCAGGTCCTGCCGTGTAGTTCTGGGCTGATCCCTCACCTTCCTCATGATCACTGATGCCCCACGAGGTGAGATCTTGCATGGTGCCCCAGACCGAGGGAGATTGACCGTCATCTTGAACTTCTTCCATTTTCTAATAATTGCGCCAACAGTTGTTGCCTTCTCACCAAGCTGCTTGCCTATTGTCCTGTAGCCCATCCCAGCCTTGTGCAGGTCTACAATTTTATCCCTGATGTCCTTACACAGCTCTCTGGTCTTGGCCATTGTGGAGAGGTTGGAGTCTGTTTGATTGAGTGTGTGGACAGGTGTCTTTTATACAGGTAACGAGTTCAAACAGGTGCAGTTAATACAGGTAATGAGTGGAGAACAGGAGGGCTTCTTAAAGAAAAACTAACAGGTCTGTGAGAGCCAGAATTCTTACTGGTTGGTAGGTGATCAAATACTTATGTCATGCAATAAAATGCAAATTAATTATTTAAAATTCATACAATGTGATTTTCTTGATTTTTGTTTTAGATTCCGTCTCTCACAGTTGAAGAGTACCTATGATAAAAATTACAGACCTCTACATGCTTTGTAAGTAGGAAAACCTGCAAAATCGGCAGTGTATCAAATACTTGTTCTCCCCACTGTATGTGCTAATGCTACAGGATGTGAATTTCCCTATAATGAGGTTTAGATATGCAATCGGCTATGGATATTGTGGGAGGTGAAGGCCGACAGCTCAGTTCTGCATCTTACACTTGAAGTAAAGTCTGTTTGAAATGAATGTTCAAACAAATGTTCTCTAAACACCAGGGTGAAAAAATGGCAACTCTTCAAAGGTGCGCAGAGCTTTTGTTCTTTTCTTTGCAATGATGTTCACAAATGAACGTGGATGTTGAATTTCAGCAGATCTTTCCACTTATGGTCCTCGTCAGAACGAGGAGAGGCTCTCCTGTAACGTGTCACTGAGATGTTTGTTTGTCGGATTCCACTGGTGTGCATCAGAGCGTCGGCTCTCAGTTTTTACTCATCGCTCGCTCTCAGCCTTTTATTTCTTCAGGTAATTGCTCTGGCTGTGGAAGGAGTCGGTGTGAGCTTTCCAAGACGAAAACATGCACTCCATCTATTCAAATATCACAGCATTCTGTCCTTTGGGTTCATGCTTGAGTTCAGATTTCATAAGCTTCACTTTTCAAACTCAGAAAACTCAGAAAACAAGACTTAATATCTTCAGTCATTTTGCTTTAGATTAGATTTTTCATTCCAATCCACAATGACACAAAAAAGAAGATATTTTGAAAGTCAATGGGGTCCAAACAACATTGACTTTTATTATATGGAGAGAAAAAAACTCAGTTGTTTTGTGTTCGAAAGAAATTCATACAGGTTCAGAGTGACATAGGGTCATATCATTGGCTAAATGTGTCCGAATCACCCTAAATTCTCCCTAAATGATGGCAGAACTTTGATTTTTGGGGTTTGAGTTTGCAGTGCACAGAAAAATAGATGCTGTTTAACCCCTTACCCCCCTTTTTGGCAAGTGTGGCATAAATGACATAATCAAAATAAAAAGGCTGCTGCTCATAAATCATTCTGAATAGGCGCATAACCAACATATATTGAGAAAGCCAGCACTTGAGAGTTTACAGTTCAAGACTCAGAATTACTCAGACTGTTATTAATATGGAGATATATAAGCTCAAACATAAAAAACAAAAATTAAAATATTAAGAAGAATGTGTTAGAAACACAATGAAGCTCAAGCCACAAGTGTGGTCATGCTTCATTTCAAATCTGAGGCTATCTCTAAAACTATGCATTCTGTGAATAATTTCATAAGATCATGTCAGGTGAGTTTTTAGAGAAGGCTGATAAGATGCTAATGAAATATTTTATTGACCTTTAAAACACCAATTTGCAGTCTATTGTCTAGTGTCTGGTGAGGTGAACTGCTCCATTCACGTTTCTATTGTTCTCACTCGACGAACCTTTCACACCTCATCTCATATTCATCTTCATTATTCTTTTCTCATTATTATTTTGTTTGTATGGCTTGCCAATCAACACCACTTTAATCCCACTATACATTAATCCACATATTATCTGAAGTCTTTCTAGAAATCAAAACAAAAAAGTATTATAGGGACCTTATGTGAATTCTTTTAACAAAATAGATTGTGAAGTAGATTAGCTTCTGGCACAACAGCTGCATTAGAGCTACAGTTAGCATCAAGCTACATTAATATTATACTTTCGAGAAACTTAGAACTTAGAAACACGTTGCAAAGTTACTCGTAATTAGATCAAAACTCACTTTAAACTAATGAATAGAAATGGTATTCTGTATGATGAAATATTTTGCGTCAATATTTTGCGTCAATGTCAATATTTTGAAATATAAACGTGATAATAAATCTATATTTCTCCAAATATGCGCACTTTTGAACTAAGAGCCCTAATAGACACTGTCTAGGGCATGTATGTGAACACAAATAAACTGGAGGAGAGGTGAGTGAATTCATATGAGTGTTGATATTCTATTCAAAATATAAAAAATACAGATTGATTATTTTGCACTCCTGACATAAATTAAGAAATGAATGTCACTGCAACCTAGTTTTATCATAAACAGTGGTCAAATATTGAAGCTGGAGTCCTTAATCTTTCTAATGATACTCAGTTTGTCCAGATCAAGTAAGAGTGTGATGTTTTAACGTGCAGTGAATGTTGAACAATAATCTGGGGCCGTCGCGATCTTTGACCCTAAAGGGGTTAGTGTGAAATTTGCAACCCATTTTACTTCTGTAATCGGACACATTTCCTCATAAAACAGGATTTCGAATGAACAAAAAACATGATTCTACTCACCAGGAATGAATTGGATTATGAAAATTGAGTGTTCAATACCAGAATGAAGTCAGATGGTCGAAAAGTAAGAAGAATTTGTAAATGCATCCTTAGGGAAGGATTACATTCAAGTGTTACCAAAATATTTTGTCTTTAATGTTTTATTTTGATGGTCCACAACTAACTTTGCAACTACAAGTCAACTTATTCTACTAACACTAACAGTCTACAAATACTCTAATGACTGCTAGTTGACATGTTGCAAAGTTACTCATAATTAGTAGAATGTCTAAAGTGGACAGTCGGAATAAAGCATAACTGATAAATCGTTCACATTAAGACCAGGAACGTGCATTAAACATCTCTATTTTAAATGTGTGTTGACTTTTACAAGCATCTATCAGTATCGATCACCCGTCAGATTGACAAGTGTCTTTCTCTTCATCATGTTGGTGGTTTTTGCGTCAGAAGTGAGTTGATGCTTGGAGCGCTTGAGGCGACGGCAGGCAGAGAATGTGCTCGATGCCGCTCATAATCACTGTTTCTTCTCTCTCTGTTTACTCGAGTGTATTTGAATGGAGAGCGCATTACTTCACTGTTTAAACAGCTCTCGGGCCCTGACGGAAGAGTCTGCTAATATCACAGGGATTGGCTGTAAAATGCTTACTAATCTGTCACAAAAACAACACGCGTCACAAGAACGCTAACAAGATGCTAAAAATAAAACCTGTTGTTTATGTCCTTGCTGGTTGATTTGATGTGTGTTTGAACAAGGGCTGTCAGTCAGTTCAAATGTTTATGCATGATTAATATTTTTCCGATCATATTTTGATCGGAAAAAATGACCTTTGTGTAATTATTAGGATTGGCTGATGTGAACGAGTTCCCGTCAGTCACACAGTGATTGAGTTAATCAGCGGTGTTGAATCAAACAAACAGCATTAGACGTGATCTCTGTTTCTGAGACCTTTAGCTCGTTCTTTAGATGACTTCTGTAAATGTCACACGGCTTTATTTGTATATGCTGGTTTGTTATTGTCAAGATAAGTGCATGACTCAGAAAATAAATACACACAGTCAGTACAAACATAACCATTATGAAATTTCAGGCATTTTTCTCATGCAAATCTTTTTTTGTCTACAGTCTTATGAGGAATATAGTTCCAGTGAATAATGATTAATGCATGACACTGCCATGCTTGACTCTGATTGGTCAGTCGAGCTCCTGTGTTTTCATAATGACTGCTAAACTTCAGTTAAAGTTTATTTGTTCAGTGCTTTTCACAACACATATTGACTCAAAGCAGATGTTTCGATGTTACACTTCAGCAGGTTTTCTGTGATCAGAGACGAGTATGTCAGTGATAAACCGCTATAATACACTATATTGCCAAAAGTTTTGTGACGCCTGCCTTTACATGCACATGAACTTCAATGCCATCCCATTCTTAATCCGTAGGGTTTAATATGGAGTTGGCCCACCCTTTGCAGCTATAACAGCTTCAACTCTTCTGGGAAGGCTTTCCACAAGGTTTAGGAGTGTGTTTATGGGAATTTTTGACCATTCTTCTAGAAGCGCATTTGTGAGGTCAGGCACTGATGTTGGACGAGAAGGCCTGGCTCGCAGTCTCCGCTCTAATTCATCCCAAAGGTGTTCTATCGGGTTGAGGTCAGGACTCTGTGCAGGCCAGTCAAGTTCCTCCACACCAAACTCGCTCATCCATGTCTTTATGGACCTTCCTTTGTGCACTGGTGCGCAGTCATGTTGGAACAGGAAGGGGCCGTCCCCAAACTGTTCCCACAAAGTTGGGAGCATGAAATTGTCCAAAATGTCTTGGTATGCTGAAGCATTAAGAGTTCCTTTCACTGGAACTAAGGGGCCAAGCCCAACCCCTGAAAAACAACCCCACCCCATAATCCCCCCTCCACCAAACTTTACACTTGGCACAATGCAGTCAGGCAAGTCCCGTTCTCCTGGCAACCGCCAAACCCAGACTCGTCCATGGGATTGACAGACAGAGAAGCGTGATTGGTCACTCCAGAGAACACGTCTCACTGCTCTAGAGTCCAGTGGCGGCGTGCTTTACCCCACTGCATCCCACGCTTTGCATTGCACTTGGTGATGTAAGGCTTGGATGAGCTGCTCGGCCATGGAAACCCATTCCATGAAGCTCTCTACGCACTGTTCTTGAGCTCATCTGAAGGCCACAGAAGTTTGGAGGTCTGTAGCTATTGACTCTGCAGAAAGTTGGTGACTTCTGCGCACTGTGACCCTCAGCATGCGCTGACCCCGCTCTGTGATTTTACGTGGCCTACCACTTCGTGGCTGAGTTGCTGTTGTTCCCAATTGCTTCCTCTTTGTTATAATCCCACTAACAGTTGAGCGTGGAATATTTAGTAGTGAGGAAATGTCAGGAATGGACTTATTGCACAGGTGGCAACCTATCACGGTACCACGCTTGAGTTCACTGAGCTCCTGAGAGCGACCCATTCTTTCACAAATGTTTGTAGAAGCGTCTGCATGCCTAGTGCTTGATTTATACACCTGTGGCCATGAAGTGATTGAACACCTGAATTCAGTGATTTGGAGGGGCGTCCCAATACTTTTGGCAATATAGTGTATATCACATGTTATCTGGTTAGTTGACGTCATGTGTTCAGTTAAGCAGACATAACGAACATGTTAGGCTGTGATTACAACTTCTGCTCACAATGATTACAGTAGAGAGGGTAATATTGCAATATTAGGACCATTTCTTTGTAATTGTTTGTGAAATTCACTAGGCATTTCTGAGTGAAAATCGTTTCTATACCAGAGTTCTTCAGTGCAGTTGTTTAGATTCATGCTAAAACCTGCTAGAAATTGCATAGCAACACCCTAGCAACCATCTATCAACACACTAGCAGCTGCTTAGCAACCACCCTAAACAGCCTTGCAACCGCATATAGCAACTGCACAGCAATGTCCCAACAACCACCCAGAATACCCTAGAAACCACATAGCAACACCCTAGCAACCTCCTAGT
This sequence comes from Coreius guichenoti, assembly GCA_039654105.1. Taxonomy (NCBI): domain Eukaryota; kingdom Metazoa; phylum Chordata; class Actinopteri; order Cypriniformes; family Gobionidae; genus Coreius; species Coreius guichenoti. The sequence goes on from CM077187.1 coordinate 500,315, forward strand.
AACCGCATGGCCCTAAATCCCTCAGACTCTGAGCTCTTCAGCTGTGCTGTGTGGACTGCAGGTGTGCCGTATCACAGACGGAGGGAAGCAGACAGTGTACTTCCTGTGATGAAGACGAGACACTCGTCCAGAGCATTAGCAGGGCAGACGCATCCGCTCCGGATCCACTACGGGTTTTACTTTTCCAGAGCAAACTCACAGAGCTCCACGTCCACTCAGTAACGCTCACGTATTCGCTCTGCACTTCAAACCTGATCAATAATGCATGCTTTCATTTGGATGCTTTTTAAGTGCATTAAGAAAGTGATGAACTCTTGTTTGCCAATACCAAGAGAAATGAGACGCTCGATACCAACAGGACACTTCATAAAGTGTGGAAAGGCATGAATGGAAATTCATGTGCAAGATTCCAGGGAGGTCCCTGATGGGTTCGCTGCGTTAAAGCCTGTCACACAAACCCAGCAGAAGAACAGCCACTGTAAACTTTCCGGGAGCTTTTTAAACACCGATCGTGCCAACCTTGAGAGCCAGAGCCGGAGCAGACACACACACACACACACACACACACACACACACACACACACACACACACACACACACACACACACACAAAAACACACACACATACTCACTCACACACACTCACATACACATATACACACACACACACACACTCATACACACACAGATTATATTGTTGGTTGTATTTATATAACCTTATATATTTAGATTACACTGCTGCTTTCTATTTCACAAGTTAAACACACACGGCGTTACTCATGCTGCTGGAGGGAAACCTGTAGTTCACCAGGATGATTGGTGGGTCTCAGTGCCGGTGTGTGATGAAGACGAAGGTTAACACAGGACAACGCACTATCGCTGCGATTCCTTACGCCAGAAATCAAAACACAGCGTTATTTACAGCAAACTGCCCAAGATATGCTTTACTCATATTATACAGTCTGTCTCTGAGAGTAAGCAGTGGAGCGCGGCCGTGTTAAAGTGCTGTAGATCGGGCACATGAAGGCAGTGAAAGACACCAGTCAGATCCGAGGATTAAATGACTCTGTCCATGAAGACCAAAGCGGCTCCCATTATTTGTTTCTAAAGCATCCCATGTTTGTTTTTGTGAGACCTATTAAATATTTTTGCTAAACTATTATCTAACATAATATTGCTTACTGCACTATACAATGTGTGGACTTCATGTTCTGTTTTTAATTATATTATTAACTCATCAATTAGGAAAAAAACATCTAAACTGTATTGACTGCGTTTGTCAGGCTCATCCATTTATAACCCTGTTACCCAAGATATAGACCAAAATGATCACACATATACACCGATCAGGCATAATATTATGACCACTTTCCTAATATTGTGTTGGTCCCCCTTTTGCTGACCCATCGAGGCATGGACTCCACTAGACCCCTGAAGGTGTGCTGTGGTATCTGGCACCAAGATGTTAGCAGCAGATCCTTTAAGTCCTGTAAGCTGTGAGGTGGGGCCTCCATGGATCGGACTTGTTTGTTCAGCACATCCCACAGATGCTCAATTGGATTGAGATCTGGGGAATTTGGAGGCCAAGTCAACACCTCAAACTCGTTGTGCTCCTCAAACCATTCCTGAACCATTTTTGCTTTGTGGCAGGAGCATTATCCTGCTGAAAGAGCCACAGCCACCAGGGAATACCGTTTCCATGAAAGGGTGTACATGGTCTGCAACAATGCTTAGGTAGGTGGTACGTGTCAAAGTAATATCCACATGGATGGCAGCACTCAAGGTTTCCCAGCAGAACATTGCCCAAAGCATCACACTGCCTCCGCCGGCTTGCCTTCTTCCCTTAGTGCATCCTGGGGCCATGTGTTCCCCAGGTAAGCCACGCACACGCACCCGGCAATCCACGTGATGTAAAAGAAAACGTGATTCATCAGACCAGGCCACCTTCTTCCATTGCTCCGTGGTCTAGTTCTGATGCTCACGTGCCACTGTTGGCGCTTTTGGCGGTGGACAGGGGTCAGCATGGGCACCCTGACTGGTCTGCGGCTATGCAGCCCCATACGCAACAAACTGCGATGCACTGTGTATTCTGACACCTTTCTATCAGAACCAGCGTTAACTTCTTGAGCAATCTGAGCTCCGGTAGCTCGTCTGTTTGATCGGATGAACAATGAACAATAATATTGCAGCATTTATTAATCTTAGTTAATGTAAATCTTAACATTTACTAAAAATTCAGGTCATAAGCTGTGTCTGTTAACATTAGTTAATGCTCTGTGAACTAACATGAACAAATAAGAATACTGTATATTGCTCATTGTTAGTTAATGGACTAATGTTAAGTAATGAGATCTTGTATAATCCAGAATGCATTTCATGTAGGACACAAAGGCCATATTTTCCCCCATCGGGTCTGTGTGTTCTTGAAATTTGTTCAGTGGTCATGTTGTGTTTCAGACAACGAATATGCAGAACTCTGTCGTCACTTTTATGAGAACATGTAAGAGTTATTGTTCTCATAAAGTTTAGAATCTGCACACACAACTAAATCAGTGGTTGTTTTCTTGAGCGGTGTAAGACGGAGCGTCGTTCAAGGTCAGGAGACACACGTTCACAGTGAGGAGAACAACTCGTACCACCCAAAGTTAAAGAAAGGAATGGAAGAAATTTACACAAGGACAAACACACCAGGCTCAATGTGTTTCTGGAGCAGAATCAGTTCAGCGCTTGATTCCCAGTGTGAAGATCTGGAGATGATTTGAGTGTTGAAACAGAAAAGGAGGGTTCAACAACATCTCAGCACTTTATCATTTCTCATGCATTGCATGATATTAATATTGCAGTGTTTATTATAAATCTTGAATCAGAATAACTTCCCCTCCCTCTTCATCTCTTCTCTGATGACAAGGGCGGGGCAACCTGTCACTCACATGAGATCCACCAATAGCAAACCACAACCATCCAATCAATTCCCTACAGACAAAATCAAGCCCCGCCCTACATTTGTTCTTGTTCCTGAAGCGTTTCACTCGGATATACGGCACAATAAGGGATTGTCAGCTTCATTCATTCAAGATTGTAATATGCAGATTGTTAGGAAGAACGCAACAATTTAAAGGGAAGACTTGTATGGTTTAATATAACTTAAATGATGTCTACATCGTTGTATATATATTTTGGACAAAGGTGACGATGACGTCAAATGGCTGCACTCGGCGAGCAACTGGCGCTACTGTTGCTATTTTTACCACAACACAACTGGAAAAAAGCGTAGACGATGCCACATTGTGCGGCTTTTGGCTGTAATTATCAGTCGAAGGGCAACAGGAGAAGCGATGTAAGTCTTCACTGCTTTCCTAGCGACAAGAAGAGGAGAAACAAATGTGAAGATGCCTGTGGATGAACAAAACTTCCTAAAGACCCGCGTCTCTGTTCTCTACAAGCGCCGGCATGTTTAGATCCTGGATGGCATCTAGCGCTTCTTATCTGTACCGTTTCACAGCGCGGATTTCACTCGATATCCGGGGTGTTGAGACTTCCTGTGGGGAAAGATCGATGGTACGGCATTTTGTTTAAGCCTACGCTTATATCCATCACCACCCGAAAGCTCTTTCAGTAGCTGTGGTCTGCTAAAAGCCTCAAAGTCATCAGGGTTAAAGTGGAGAGTACAGAGACCTTCCTAAGGGTCTTTAGGAAGTTTTGTTCGTTTTTTTCTCCTCTTCTTGTCATTAGGAAAGCAGTGAAGACTTACATTGCTTCTCCTGTTGCCCTTCGACTGAAAATGACAGCCAAAAGCCGCACAATGTGGCATCGTCTAGTTTTTTTCCAGTTGTGTTGTGGTAAAAATAGCGCCAGTTGCTCGCCAAGTGCAGCCATTTGACGTCATCGACTGTGCACCTAAACAAAATGGCGCCCCCCTTTGTCCAAAATACATATAAAACGATGTGGATTTTTTAAATAACGTAAATCTTTCATGGGTTTTCTAATACATATTTCAGTAAGAGACATCATTTAAGTTATATTAAGCCATACAAGTCTTAACACCACGGGTTCCCTTTAAGATCTGAATCTGTCTTGGCATCTGTGGTCAGAATTTTGAGTTATTTTTGTTTTGTTGAACTTTGAGTGGAACTGTGAATGTCTTTCTTATGTGTCAGTGAAGTGTCTAGCTTCAGTGTGAACATTAAATATACATAATAAACAAGAAGAACAAAAGTGGCTCAGCTGTATTTAAGCTTAAAGAAAAATGCTTGCCAGATTATATAAGTCCCGTACTGGAGTTACTGTGGGCGCATGAGCGTGTAGTGGCTGGTATTGGTGAGTCAAAGCAAAGGATCATTTAAAATAACACAAAAGGTCAGGTTAAAGAAAAGTCTACATTCTTAAACTTAGAAATGTAAACTGTTTCACTCATTACAACTATAAAATGTGTTTGGTTTTTGCCAAGAGTCGCTTGTAACACGGAACGGTCTGTTTGAAATGTTAAGGGCTTGGCTCCCGCGATATGACGAGGACTCAGAAGTGGAGGTCTGAAAACATGCTCAGATTCATCAAAAGCCACCGCAGCGCTTGTAAATGAGACGGCAAGCATGTGAGTTGTGTGTTGTGTGCAGCACAGGCTCATCTCTGTTTGTTGAGATGGTTAACCTCTTAACTCGCAGCGTGGGTTTACATAGCTAATCTCTCATAAGTCACTCCAGACCACTGTATGCATCAGCCGTCAACCACTGCTTTTAAGGGCCTTCTAGACTAAACCACATTGGTCATAAAAAGGTAAAGTCACAAAAAAGTTTGCTCTGATGTTTAGCACATTCTGCTATTAATAACCTCAATAGTCCGATGGTGAACATCTCAAAGTTCAATTGAAATCCAGGGCTGTTCAGTTCTGTGCTTGGTTCTTCACAGTATACAGTCATTCATATGGTGCATTATGGGTAAATAATGCTTAGGAACACAACACATGACCAGCCGTGTGTTGCTGACTATATAGTGTAGGTTATATTAAATATACCCCAGAGCATATGAATGTATAATATTATTTCATTTTATATTTCATTATATTCATGCATTTTGCAGGTGCTTTTATCCTAAACGACTTGCACTGCATTCAAGATGAACATTTGATCAGTTCATGCATGCCCTGGAATCAGAACCCTGACCTTGGTGTTGCAAGCACTGTTCACTACTGTTTGAGCTACAGGAATGTTATTGTTATCATTAGTAGTAGTAGTAGTAGTAGCAGCAGCAGCAGCAGCACTAGTTCTAGTAGTAGTGGTAGCAGTAACAGACATGGTATTACTACTACTACAACAACTACTACTATTACTACTACTACTAATAAATAGTAGTAGTAGTAGCAGTAGTTCTAGTAGTACCAGTAGTAGTAGTAGTAGTAGAAGTAGTTATATTTGTACTAGTAATAACAGTCGTAATATTAGTAGTAGTACTAATATTAGTAGTGGTAACAGTAGTTCTAGTTGTACTAGTAATATTAATACTGTACTAAGTATACTACAACCACCACCACTACTACTACTACTACTACTACTGCTGCTGCTGCTGCTAGTAGCAGTAGTAGTAGTAGTAGCAGTAGTTCTAGTAGTACCAGTAGTAATGGTAGAAGTAGTTATTTTTGTATTAGTAATAGCAGTCATGGTAATACTAGTAGTAGTAGTAGTAGTAGTACTAATAGTAGTTGTGGTAATAGTAGTTCAAGTAGAACTACTACTAGTAGTAGTGGTAACAGTAGCTCTAGTTGCACTAATAATACTAATACTGTACTAGGTATACTACTACCACCACTACTACTACTAGCAGTAGCAGTAGTAGTAGTAGTAGTAGTAGTAGTAGTAGCAGCAGCAGCAGCAGTAGTTCTAGTATTACCAGTAATAGTGGTAGAAGTAGTTATTTTTGTACTAGTAATAGCAGTCATGGTAATACTACTAGTAGTAGTGGTAGTACTAATATTAGTTGTGGTAACAGTAGTTCTAGTAGAACTACTAGTAGTAGTAGTAGCAGTAGCTCTAGTTGTACTAGTAATACTAATACTGTAGTAGGTATACTACTACTACTACCACCACCATCACTACTACTACTAGCAGTAGTAGTAGTAGTACTAATAGTAGAAGTAGCAGTAATTCTACTAGTACCAGTAGTAGTGGTAGAAGTAGTTCTATTTGTACTAGTAATAACAGTCATAATACTAGTAGTAATACTAATATTAGTAGTGGTAACAGTAGTTCTAGTAGAACTACTACTAGTAGTAGTGGTAGCAGTAGCTGTAGTTGTACTAGTAATATTTATACTGTACTAGGTATACTACTACCACCACCACTACTACTACTATTACTACTACTACTACTACTACTAGTAGTAGTAGTAGTAGTAATAGTAATAGTAATAGTAGCAGTAGTTCTAGTAGTACCAGTAGCAGTGGTAGAAGTAGTTCTATTTGTACTAGTAATAGCAGTCATAGTAATACTACTAGTAGTAGTACTAATAGTAATAGTAGCAGTAGTTCTAGTTGTACTAATAGCAGTCGTAGTAGTAGTATATACACAATGGGGTCCAAAACTGAAAATCTAAAATTTTAAAATCCCATTTAAACCTGGAAGTAAAAGTTTTAGTTATTTCATGTTCTGTATCAACTAATCAAATAAATGTGTGTGTGATGGATCATGTCGTTCCTGAAGCTCAAATGGTAGATCATGGCGCTTGCAACAGCAAGGTCATGGGTTCGATTCCCAAAGAATGCATGAACCGTTCATATGTATATCTTGAATGCAATGTAAGTTGCTTAGGATAAAAGCGTGTGTAAAGTACATAAATGTAGGTGTTCCGCTGAAGCTCAGGTGCTCTTCCTGAAGAACATGGCTCTTCTTGATCTGTTTATTAGGTATGAGAGAGGCATGGACATGGAGTCTGCGTCTTTTACAACATGGCCTCGTCTGTCACTTGACAGTCGACTGCTGTAGTTCTCTTAGCAAACACTTGTGTTATATTTTCCATTTGAAAAGCCTGGGGTCACAGTTCTAGCTGAAGCCAGATGGGGCTTTCCTATAAACAAGTGCACAGAGAGTATTTATACAGCCCATGGTACCTGAC
>CM077187.1:512418-532418 GCA_039654105.1 Coreius guichenoti
TTTTACTCCAGTACATTTGTGATGAGTAATGCAGTGACACATTAGATTTTGCATGACTCGTAACTTTTTCTGCAGCAGTTTGTTGTTGAAGTGATATCGCATTCGCCATCTAAGGTTATTAAAGATCCTATATCTTGTGCGTTTTGCCTTTACTCACCCAAACTTGTCAATGAGGCTTTACGTGAAGGCGAGTGCTTTAGCAGGTAGTCGCTGAATCGCAGGTGTTTCATACATGAGATGAGGACATGATGAGGACGAAACCAGTGCAAGGAGGCTTTGACTATTTCATTTTACTTAACATTATTTTATTTATCTGCTATATTGACGAGACCTTTTTGAAGGATATTGGCCTTTTTGTGCACTTGAGCTGAACTGAGACTTGATAGTTTGTAGACGTTTAAGAGGCTGTTGTGTCGACCTTGATTTATTGCAATATTGAGGGGTTTAGTTTTATTTAGATTTTAGAAAATAAACATGATTTCTCATCTTACAAATCAGTAGTTTCTTATTTTCACTGGCATGTCTCTGAGGTGTGAGCACTAGTGCATCTATGAGCCTACATTCAGTCTGAGTACTGAATACTCAAGAACTGTTAAAATCAGATACTCTAAGACTTTTACTCAAGTCGTATTGGAATTGGTGACTTGTAACTTGTCATTTTTGCTTTAAGGTATCTGTACTTTTACTCAAGTATGATTTTCAGGCACTCTTTACACCTCTTTTTTACAGCATACTGACAAAACTATTGGGTCACCTGATCATTACACCAGCAGGGACTTTAATGACATCCCATTTTAAATTCATAGACATTAATTTGGAGTTGGTCCCCACTTTGCAGCTATAACAGCTTCAACTCTTCTGGGAAGGCTTTCCACAAGGTTTAGGAGTGTGTTTATGGGAATTTTTGACCATTCTTCTAGAAGCGCATTTGTGAGGTCAGGCACTGATGTTGGACGAGAAGGCCTGGCTCGCAGTCTCCGCTCTAATTCATCCCAAAGGTGTTCTATCGGGTTGAGGTCAGGACTCTGTGCAGGCCAGTCAAGTTCCTCCACACCAAACTCGTTCATCCATGTCTTTATGGACCTTGCTTTGTGCACTGGTGCGCAGTCATGTTGGAGCAGGAAGGGGCCGTCCCCAAACTGTTCCCACAAAGTTGGGAGCATGAAATTGTCCAAAATGTCTTGGTATGCTGAAGCATTGAGAGTTCCTTTCACTGGAAGTGAGGCGACCAACCCCTGAAAAACAACCCCACCCCATAATCCCCCCTCCAGCACACTTTACAATCAGGCAGGTGACGTTCTCCTGGCATCCGCCAAACACAGACTCACCCATCAGGCTGACTATCAAAAAAGTGTGATCCGTCACTCCACAGAACAGGTTTCCACTCCTCCAGAGTCCAGCAGCAGCGTGATTTACACACTCCATCCCACGCTTGCCGTTGTATCTGGTGACGTGAGGCTGACATGCAGCTGTTCGGTCAAGGAAACCCACTCCACGAAGCTCCTGCTGCACAGTCATGAGCTGACATACTGCAAAGGTGGCATCCTCTCACAGCTCTAGAATTCATTGAGCTCTTCAGAATGACAAATGTTTGTAAATGCAGACTGCACGGCTAGGTGCTTGATTTTATACACCTGTGGCAATGGGTCTGATTGAAACACCTCAATTCAATAATTACCCCAATACTTTTGACCACACACATATACTGTTTATCTCCTCTGATGATCTCTTCATCACGGCTCCTGTTAGTGGGTGGGATATATTAGGCAGCAAGTGAACATTTTGTCCTCAAAGTTGATGTGTTAGAAGAAGGAAAAATGGGCAAGCGTAAGGATTTGAGCGAGTTTGACAAGGGCCAAATTGTGATGGCTAGACAAATGGGTCAGAGCATCTCCAAAACTGCAGCTCTTGTGGGGTGTTCCCGGTCTGCAGTGGTCAGTATCTATCAAAAGTGCTCAAAGGAAGGAACAGTGGTGAACCGGCGACAGGGTCATGGGCGGCCAAGGCTCATTGATGCACGTGGGGAGCGAAGGCTGGCCCGTGTGGTCCGATCAAACAGACGAGCTACTGGAGCTCAGATTGCTCAAGAAGTTAATGCTGGTTCTGATAGAAAGGTGTCAGAATACACAGTGCATCGCAGTTTGTTGCGTATGGGGCTGCATAGCTGCAGACCAGTCAGGGTGCCCATGCTGACCCCTGTCCACCGCCGAAAGCACCAACAGTGGCACGTGAGCATCAGAACTGGACCACGGAGCAATGGAAGAAGGTGGCCTGGTCTGATGAATCACGTTTTCTTTTACATCACGTGGATGGCCGGGTGCGTGTGCATGGCTTACCTGGGGAACACATGGCACCAGGATGCACTATGGGAAGAAGGCAAGCCGGCGGAGGCAGTGTGATGCTTTGGGCAATGTTCTGCTGGGAAACCTTGGGTCCTGCCATCCATGTGGATGTTACTTTGACACGTACCACCGTGCAAAAAAGTGCATATATATAAATAAAAGTGCAATTTATGCATCAAAATAGCATATTACATCTCAAACTGCACATAATGCAAATGTGAAATAATTCAGTAATGTGAGGAGAAATATGCCAGCTATTGGTGTGTTGAGAGTTGCTATGTGTAAAAGATTCCAAGTAACCAAAACAGAAGCGAAGCAGCAGCGGTGATTTACTACAGTATGCGACAGGTACATAGATGATTATGAATTCCATCATGATGGCCTTTAATTACATTACATTTACAGCGTTCATCAAAAGGCGTCGTGTGTCATGTTTTACTGCGGTGTGGCGCTGTCACTGGCTCATAAATATTCCCCGGCCTTGGGTTTCAGCGTTCATCCCTAAACGCCATGACTCGTAAGGCCACACGGGACATAATAAGCCGGATTGCATCTGGGACGGAGGCTTTGAAGGCCTGCCCATCAGTTAAGAGTCTTTCTTCAGTCTGTGTGGGACGAACGCTTCGTCAAATGTTGTAATTCTATGGAAGTGAATTTTGATTTACTCTGACCTCATGTGTGTTTCCCAGTGTACAGTTATACAAGCCACAAGGTTGAAATACATCCCATTTGAAACATTCTTAACTTGTAAAACATATTGGCAGGTTAGCATGACTTACCAGTTTTATTTATAAAGCATAAACCTACTTTATATTCTATGCATTTGACCACTATACTCCATTATTCCAAAGGTTTTATCAATGCCGTGGCTTTTTGGCTTGTCAAATGTGCAATAAATTGGCAGCGTGGTTTTGATAACAAGAGTATTTTTACAAGCCGTGGCATTTTTAGGGAATTAATGTCCTTCAGACATCTTAGTGGTTTTGAAAACACAGCTTATTAAAGAAAACAGAGATGTATGTTTGGAGTGCCCTATGTGGTTTGTTTCTGTAGATGGAGTGTAAAGAAGTCTTGGCTCGTGGAAAGGAAACCGAAGGCCTCGTTTTTCACAGGGACACATTGTGGAGGCCCTCAGAGCTACTGTGTGTGTTTAAGGGCCGCTCATTATGAACTCTGTAAATGAATGTCACGGTGGGAGGGAGACGCATTTGTGAGCTTATGCTTTGTAAACAAACAGTCAGGCTTCAGTCACTGCTGAATATCTTCTTGCTTAAACAGATTTCAAGGAAAATCAATAGCAAACGGTGCTGTCTGTTTCAGAAACACATTCTCTGGCTTCAATTCAAGGCTTTAGTTGCTTCTTACACTCTTAAAATAAAGGGTGTGATGCCACAGAAAACCATTTCTGGTTCACCAAAGATCCTTTCTGGGATTAGTTCTTAAAAGAACCAGTTATTTCCTCAGTGTGAAGAACATTTTAATACAAACCCGATTCCAAAAAAGTTGGGACACTGTACAAATTGTGAATAAAAACAGAATGCAATGATGTGGAAGTTTCACATTTCAATATTTTATTCAGAATACAACATAGATGACATATCAAATGTTTAAACTGAGAAAATGTATCATTTTAAGGGAAAAATAAGTTGATTTTAAATTTCATGGGATCAACACATCTCAAAAAAGTTGAGGACAAGGCCATGTTTCCCACTGTGTGGCATCCCCTCTTCTTTTTATAACAGTCTGCAAACGTCTGGGGACTGAGGAGACAAGTTGCTCAAGTTTAGGAATAGGAATGTTGTCCCATTCTTGTCTAATACAGGCTTCTAGTTGCTCAACTGTCTTAGGTCTTCTTTGTCGGATCTTCCTCTTTATGATGCACCAAATGTTTTCTATGGGTGAAAGATCTGGACTGCAGGCTGGCCATTTCAGTACCCGGATCCTTCTTCTACACAGCCATGATGTTGTAATTGATGCAGTATGTGGTCTGGCATTGTCATGTTGGAAAATGCAGGGTCTTCCCTGAAAGAGACGACGTCTGGATGGGAGCATATGTTGTTCTAGAACTTGGATATACCTTTCAGCATTGATGGTGCCTTTCCAGATGTGTAAGCTGCCCATGCCACACACACTCATGCAACCCCATACCATCAGAGATGCAGGCTTCTGAACTGAGCGCTGATGACAACTTGGGTTGTCCTTGTCCTCTTTAGTACGGATGACATGGCGTCCCAGTTTTCCAAAAAGAACTTCAAATTTTGATTCGTCTGACCACAGAACAGTTTTCCACTTTGCCACAGTCCATTTTAAATGAGCCTTGGCCCAGAGAAAACGCCTGCGCTTCTGGATCATGTTTAGATATGGCTTCTTTTTTGACCTATAGAGTTTTAGCCGGCAACAGCGAATGGCACGGTGGATTGTGTTCACCGACAATGTTTTCTGGAAGTATTCCTGAGCCCATGTTGTGATTTCCATTACAGTAGCATTCCTGTATGTGATGCAGTGCCGTCTAAGGGCCCGAAGATCACGGGCATCCAGTATGGTTTTCCGGCCTTGACCCTTACGCACAGAGATTGTTCCAGATTCTCTGAATCTTTGGATGATATTATGCACTGTAGATGATGATAACTTCAAACTCTTTGCAATTTTTCTCTGAGAAACTCCTTTCTGATATTGCTCCACTATTTTTCGCCGCAGCATTGGGGGAATTGGTGATCCTCTGCCCATCTTGACTTCTGAGAGACACTGCCACTCTGAGAGGCTCTTTTTATACCCAATCATGTTGCCAATTGACCTAATAAGTTGCAAATTGGTCCTCCAGCTGTTCCTTATATGTACATTTAACTTTTCAGCTCTCGAGAACTTTGTAGCTCTCATGAAATCCAAAATGAGCCAATATTTGGCATGACATTTCAAAATGTCTCACTTTCAACATTTGATATGTTATCTGTATTCTATTGTGAATAAAATATAAGTTTATGAGATTTGTAAATTATTGCATTCCTTTTTTATTCACAATTTGTACAGTGTCCCAACTTTTTTGGAATCGGCTTTGTAATTGGAAGACCCTTTTTCCACTATAAAGAACCTTTGGGGTCCATGGATGTTAAAGGTTCTTCATGGAACCATAAATGCCATTAAAGAACCTTTATTTTTACGAGTGTAAACAATCAAAGATGATCCAGTAAACGACACAACAATGTTAAAGGTGTTCATGTTGTTCCAAACCTGTTCCAAACCTCCTAACCTCTTCCGTGGAACACAAATGCAGATTGTTCAAGCATACAATGAGAGTGAATGGTGACTAAAGCAAAAAACATAAGTGTCACAACAAAACTAAATCATGATAAAAGCAACATAAAAGTAGTCCATACGACTCGTGCACTACATTCCAAATCTTATGAAATTCTTTGTGTGAGAAACAGAATCAAAATCGTTATTCACTGAAAGTCTTGTCCATTCACTTTCATTGTACGGAAAAGAGCAGCTTGAACATTCTGCTAAGTCTCTCATTTTGTGTTCCACACAAGAGCTTTGAAAGGTGAATAATTTATGGGTCTGTTATCGTATCATGACCCTCACATACTGAATATGACTCGTGTTTTGGTGTGTTTCGGCCAGGACAGACTGCGGGAGCGCGAACCGGGCAATGAACGCAGTGAAGACTCGTGACTCCAGCATGAGGAAGCCTGACCGTCATCCCTCCTCACACACACAGCACAAGAACGGTGAGTTCATCATCACACCCTCGTCAACTCTCATCCCTTCATTTAGTGCATATCAATCTGTCTTGCAAGTGGCGATATCAAAAATTATACATTATCTTGGAAAACGTTGCATGTACGGCACCTTTGACAGCAAGGGAAATCAAGGAAGGACAGCTACTGCTAGTTAACTTACAGGGCCCTATGTTACCGATCTGATCATGGTCTGAAGCTCACGGCGCAGGTGCTCTTCGGGCGCGTCCGAATCCACTTTTGCTAGTTTAATGACGGTCGGCGCTCCCGGCACATGATCCAAAAGGGTCGTCCCTCGTCTCTTAATGAGTCATGGGTGTGTTTTGGGCGTAACGTGCAATAAACCAATCAGAGTCTCATCTCCCTTTCCCTTTAAAAGCCAGTTGTGCTCGCACCATGAGCGGATTCACTATTTACATGAGGAGAGACTGAACGCTTCTCCAGAGAGGAATCCTTTTATTTTTCATATTTAAACGTGTGTGTGTGTGTGTGTGTGCTGCGCATCCCTGTGTGTGTAATAATCAGAGTGTGTGTGCGTGTGTGCTGCTGTGCGTCCCTGTGTGTGTAATAATCAGAGTGTGTGTATGTGTGTGTGTGCGTGTGTGCTGCTGCGCGTCCCTGTGTGTGTAATAATCAGAGTGTGTGTGTGTGCGTGTGCTGCTGCACGTCCCTGTGTGTGTAATAATCAGAGTGTGTGTGTGTGTGTGCTGCTGCGCGTCCCTGTGTGTTTAATAATCAGAGTGTGTGTGTGTGTGCTGCTGCGCGTCCCTGTGTGTTTAATAATCAGAGAGTGTGTGTGTGTGTGTGTGTGTGTGTGCTGCTGCGCGTCCCTGTGTGTGTAACAATCAGAGTGTGTGTGTGCGTGTGCTGCTGCGCGTCCCTGTGTGTGTAATAATCAGAGTGTGTGTGTGTGTGTGTGTGTGCTGCTGCGCGTCCCTGTGTGTTTAATAATCAGAGTGTGTGTGTGTGTGCTGCTGCGCGTCCCTGTGTGTGTAATAATCAGAGTGTGTGTGTGTGTGTTGCTGCGCGTCCCTGTGTGTTTAATAATCAGAGTGTGTGTGTGTGTGTGCTGCTGCGCGTCCCTGTGTGTTTAATAATCAGAGTGTGTGTGTGTGTTTGTGTGTGTGTGTGTGTGTGTTTGTGTTTGTGTGTGTGTGTGCTGCTGCGCGTCCCTGTGTGTTTAATAATCAGAGTGTGTGTGTGTGTGTGCTGCTGCGTGTCCCTGTGTGTGTAATAATCAGAGTGTGTGTGTGTGTGCTGCTGCGCGTCCCTGTGTGTTTAATAATCAGAGTGTGTGTGTGTGTGTGTGTGTGTGTGTGTGTGTGTTTGTGTGTGTGTGTGCTGCTGCGCGTCCCTGTGTGTTTAATAATCAGAGTGTGTGTGTGTGTGTGTGTGTGTGCTGCTGCGCGTCCCTGTGTGTGTAATAATCAGAGTGTGTGTGTGTGTGCTGCTGCGCGTCCCTGTGTGTTTAATAATCAGAGTGTGTGTGTGTGTTTGTGTGTGTGTGTGTGTGTGTGTTTGTGTGTGTGTGTGCTGCTGCGCATCCCTGTGTGTTTAATAATCAGAGTGTGTGTGTGTGTGTGTGTGTGTGTGTGTGTGTGTGTGTGTGTGTGTGTGTGTGTGTGTGTGTGTGTGCTGCTGCGCGTCCCTGTGTGTTTAATAATCAGAGTGTGTGTGTGTTGTGCACCACCTATAGGCTCATATTACTAACACACCCTTTAAATAACACACAAATGCTGCACTATTGACTTTAGAGCAGGTGTGTGTTGGTCAATGGCGCAGTCGTTTTCAGTTCCTCACAATAGCAACGCTCCAACAATGCTCCTGAACACACACCTGGTTTAGACCAGACGCCCATGGGTGAACAGATGCGCCAGTGCATTTGATATTTAAACAACGTGGAGCTGGACGTGAACATGAGAACTGCGTCGGGCTGAAACTAGCAGAACACACTCTCGTCGCGCCTGGCGTCACATTGCACCGGGTGTGTGAGAGGGCCCTCAGTCACTATGATCTAGTATTGTTATTTCCAGTGTATCAGTTACATTGATTGTGTGTGTAACATCTGGTGGCACTTCAGTGTGAAATGAACCTGTTAAATTCACACAGATCTGAACTCAAATGGTTGTAATTCATGAATGCTTTGGAATATAGACACTCGGCTGATTATTGTAGAAGTGAATAGAAGTTATAGAACTGAACTAATCATTTTTTGTTTTATACAAAATAGATATTTTATAAAAGAATCAGACCTAAAATTGCTAGAAAATCAAAGCCGTATGTCTAACCAAGTTGTGTCCAAAAATTTGGAGTTGATAACACGAAAATTGAGCTGCTAAAAGGTTTTAAAGGGCCGGTTTCATAGTAACACAGTGTCCAATTTCACAGGATGAATTTTAAGTGTTTGTTTTCGAATGATACCAAATTTATGACAATTACTACTCTATTATGCGATAGGGAAAAAATACATAAAATATACCAAGTGTCAGATTCAGTGATGTTAGTCAAAGTGAGTCGTTCTAACATTCTAGCAATGCTCTTATATTTTTAATAACCATAAACTAATGTTCCCAGAATGTTGCATGGAGGTTGTGTTTGTGTGTGATGACCTAATGTGAACTTAAACTAATGATTATTTTTAGTGCAGTGTTTTTATCATCATGCATGATGTCTAAGTGATGAAATCAGAGACGTCCTCTTGACAGGAGGCTCGTGTTTAACAGCAGTATTTGGGCTGTCCTCTTGTGATCGGATCAGCTGAGATGGATCTTAATAGCAGCCTTGTATCGCTCTTTGATTATGGACAGTTCATAGTTACTAAATGTTGCAAATCTGCCGGCAAGATGCAGAAAAATGACTTTCTTCCTTAGTATTTCTGTCTTGTTTTTCAGCACAAATTTCGAAACATTCTTAAATCAAGATACATTTATTGGAGAAGCAAAATGACTGAACATATTTAGTCTTGTTTATGGAAAAATGTATCAACATTAAACAAATTCCTGCTTAAAATAACAAAACAAAAATATCTGCCAATGGAGTGAGTTTCCCTTTGAATGAAGATTATTTTTCTGACTCCATTAGCAGATATTTGTTCTTGTTCACTTAAGTTCTCAGAAAACAAGATTTTATGGCCTGGTTTCACAGACAGGGCTTAGATTAAACCAGGATTAGGCTTTAGTTCAATTGGGACATTTAAGTCATTTTTATAAACGTGCCTTAGAAAAAATCATTGCTGATGTGCATCTTGAACCAAAACAATGGCACTGACATATTTTAAGATATGCTTTCAGTTAAAACTAGTTTAAGCCTTGTTTGTGAAACCGAGGGAATATCTTCAGTCATTTTGCTTCTTCAGTAAATCTATGTCGTATACCTGCATATGGACACACAATATAACTGCACTATTTCTCTAATATCTCTGGATTTTGGTCCAGAGTACAAAAGTACATGGGGTCACTGATAAACTCATGGTTTATGAAACTTTATGATTGAATGATTTGATCATTTTCCTTCATTATCTGAAAACGTGAATATTCCTCTTTAAGAACAGTGTTTGTTTTGCCAATATACATACCAGGTAAATAGGTAAGTATGCAACGCGCGGCTCTGCCAAGAAACTCCCCTGGCCAGATAAAACAAGATCGTTTGAACGTTTTATTAGAAGCAGCTGATGACTAATCCACGCTGAAATATCAGTGCGCTCCGCTTTTCCACTTCATAGTCTAATCAAACCAGCTTAAATGCCACTTGAATCACAAGGTTTAGAGATGAAAGTATTTGCGGAATGCCGCGATAGAAACTGTATTTTTAGAATGATGGATCCCTGGACTCCCGGCTCATTGTGAGAGAAAGACACGACTGCCCAGTTTTCCATGATGTCATGTGTGGCGTTTGGCTGAAAGCGTCAGTTTTCCTACTCTTCAGATGAGCTTAAATCGTTTGGTAATTGTAGGAACACACTTTACCGGACAGCACGGAGTGGAAACAGCCGTTACATCACAGTTTGTCAAATACCTCGACTACATGCGGTCTTTCCTCACGTTAACCTGAGCTGTTCACTTCACTGTGATCTCTGTAAACAGACACACAGATGTGGATTTGTGGACGATTAACCCACATCAGCGTTTCATCAATAACCAATCAGAATCCACAAAAAAAGTGAATCTGTACAGAATGTCAGTCCACGAGTCAAAAGGATCCACATGATGGCATCGTTCACACGGCAGTGTTTCTGAGTTCATCCAAAATATCATGTTGATATTAAACTGCAGGACTTTCTTCTCTCCGTGGAATATAAAAAATAATGTTTAGCAAGATGTTCATGCTGTTCTTCATGCGTCAAGCTCAAACAATGACAAAAAGCACCATGTGATTAATTCTATGGTCTTCTGAAGTGTGAGGAATAAAGCATGAAATACACCGATCTCAACATTATAAGCACTGACAGGTGAAGTGAATAACACTGATGATCTCTTCATCACGGCACCTGTTAGTGGGTGGGATATATTAGGCAGCAAGTGAACATTTTGTCCTCAAAGTTGATGTGTTAGAAGCAGGAAAAATGGGCAAGCGTAAGGATTTGAGCGAGTTTGACAAGGGCCAAATTGTGATGGCTAGACAACTGGGTCAGAGCATCTCCAAAACTGCAGCTCTTGTGGGGTGTTCCCGGTCTGCAGTGGTCAGTATCTATCAAAAGTGCTCCAAGGAAGGAACAGTGGAGAACCGGAGACAGGGTCATGGGCGGCCAAGGCTCATTGATGCACGTGGGGAGCGAAGGCTGGCCCGTGTGGTCCGATCAAACAGACGAGCTACTGGAGCTCAGATTGCTCAAGAAGTTAATGCTGGTTCTGATAGAAAGGTGTCAGAATACACAGTGCATCGCAGTTTGTTGCGTATGGGGCGGCATAGCCGCAGACCAGTCAGGGTGCCGATTGCTGACCCCTATCCACCGCCGAAAGCGCCAACAGTGGCACGTGAGCATCAGAACTGGACCACGGAGCAATGGAAGAAGGTGGCCTGGTCTGATGAATCACGTTTTCTTTTACATCACGTGGATGGCCGGGTGCGTGTGTGTCACTTACCTGGGGAACACATGGCCCCAGGATGCACTATGGGAAGAAGGCAAGCCGGCGGAGGCAGTGTGATGCTTTGGGCAATGTTCTGCTGGGAAGCCTTGGGTCCTGCCATCCATGTGGATGTTACTTTGACACGTACCACCTACCTAAGCATTGTTGCAGACCATGTACACCCTTTCATGGAAACGGTATTCCCTGGTGGCTGTGGCTCTTTCAGCAGGATAATGCTCCTGCCACAAAGCAAAAATGGTTCAGGAATGGTTTGAGGAGCACAACGAGTTTGAGGTGTTGACTTGGCCTCCAAATTCCCCAGATCTCAATCCAATCGAGCATCTGTGGGATGTGCTGAACAAACAAGTCCGATTTATGGAGGCCCCGCCTCGCATCTTACAGGACTTAAAGGATCTGCTGCTAACATCTTGGTGCCAGATACCACAGCACACCTTCAGGGATCTAGTGGAGTCCATGCCTCGACGGGTCAGCAAAAGGGGGACCAACACAATATTAGTGGTCATAATGTTATGCCTGATTGGTGTATAGTGCAGAGCGCAACTAAACAATGTAAAGTGAAGAAAGGCTGAAGAAAGTCGACACATGCTTCAGATCGTCTTGTCAGGTGAAGTGCTACTGTTCCCTTAGAACTCGAGCCATTGTTTGTTAGTTAATTTGTCAGTGAGTGTTTCACTGCCATGGCCCAATAAAACAAACCAAGTGAGGATTTCCTGTTTCTGATTTTCTGCTGTCATCAGGCTCATTTGTCATTCATCTGGGAAACAGGCTGACGTCATGATCCGAGCGAGATGAGGAACGAGCGAATCAGCGTCAGTTCGTTCATTACCGGCAGCGTCACTGAACGCTTGTGCTTCATGCCAACAATCAGAGGAAAGGAACTTAGATCAGTTACAATGAAGCACACGACCAATCGATCACACTACAGTCTGCACACACTTGACTTTTCTGAAAAGGAGAGGAAGAAACCTTTTGAAGTTTGCTTAAAGGGATAGTTCACCCAAGAATGAAAATTACCCCATGATTTACTCACCCTCAAGCCAGGTGTATATGACTTTCTTCTTTCAGACGAATACATTCAGAGTTATATTAAAAAATGTCCTGGCTCTTCCAAGCTTTATAATGGGAGTGAATGGGAGCCCAAAATTTGAAGCCTAAAAAAGTGCATCCATCCATCATAAAAGTGCTCCACACGGCTCCAGGGGTTAATAAAGGCCTTCTGAAGCGAATCCATGTGTTTGTGTAAGAAAAATATCCATATTTAACACGTTATAAAGTACAATATCTAGCTTCAGGCGGACCGTATTACGCAGAAAGTGTAACGTCTCTCGCAGTTCAAAACGCTTCAGCTATGTCCGGCGTCATCGTCGAGCCAATTGTTTTTTTTGTAAGTACAATACGGAAGACTGTCCGCCGGAAGCTAGATATTGTACTTTATAACGTGTTAAATATGGATATTTTTCTTACACAAACACATGGATTCGCTTCAGAAGGCCTTTATTAACCCCCCAGAGCCGTGTGGAGCACTTTTATAATGGATGGATGCACTTTTATAATGGGTGGATGCACTTTTTTGGGCTTTTTTTTTGGAGTTTCTGTGTTTATGATATGATGACAATAGATTTTCTCAAATGAAACGGTAAAATGCTCATGGAGTGACTCTGGAGATGAAGTTCATGTGTTCATGTCCTTATGTAGTGAGACGGCAGAGGCTGAAAACACTGCGAGTGTCACTCGTGCTTCACTGTGTGTGTGTGTGTGTGTGTGTGTGTGGGAAATGAAACCATTCATTCACACAGAGACACGCAGAACATGCAGGATTTGTACTTAAATAGTCTTTTTGCGGTTTAATATTCACAGACACTAGTCTATATCGTGATCTGGTTTAAGTGTACTGTCCTGCTCTTTATTAATTCATCAAAAAATTGACAAATTCATGATTTTACATGATTACAGTCAAAAATCTGAAGAATATGTATCATGTATAGAGAATATGGCATGTGCTAATTTGCATCTCAGGTCCCTAAGAAAGGCTTTGGTTAACACTTTTAACTAATATAATATACCCATACATAGAAGAGAAGGAAGAATTCAATTGTTGAAATAAGAAAATAGTAGAAGAAATGGTCATAATAAAGCAGGCTTTTGTCTTGTAGTGTACATATGAAAAATGTCAGCGCTTTACACCAGACCGATTTACAGTGAAGAATAATGATGAGTTCAGCAGCTCTACAGAAGAAGTCATTATTCTGCTGATTCAGTTCAAGCCACCAACATTTTGGAATAAATTACCAAGGAGGTACAAACAAAACCTGTGGCTGAACTTCAAAGCTTTTACTTGCTTGCGTCGACCCAGATAATAGCGGCGGCGCTGCTCGCACCAGGAATGGATCGACTTTCCCTCTTTGTTTTATAGGCATTTCATGCGAACCCAGATTTAGCTTGATGCTATCGCAGACGTGAAGCGAAGCGGCGGAGGGAGGGAGGGAGAGCCTCTGACAAAAGGCTTTTTGGCCCTCGTGTTCAAACCAACACCTGCCATAAAATACTTACTTTTACAATCTGGAATGGGTGGAAATCTTTCATGTGTAGCAGCGATGGCTAAGAGATTATGCTCATCTGTTTAGAATTGCCGGCTTGATCTGCAGAGTTATGACCATTTCTCTGAATGCAAAACAATATTTTTGCAAACACATCACGTTCCAGTCGATCCTAAACATCCTGTTGTGTCTGTGTACAATTATCCCATCGGATCCGCTCGATTCGAAGCGTCCTCAAACAATAGATCTGTTTGCTGCGAATGGTCCCGCTTCATTTATCAGCTAAGAAAACATGAAAAAGGGAAAAATGTATCGGAAGGAGCTGCCAAGAACTGCGGAGCTCTGATACGATCAGCGTAAAATAAAAACAAAACATCTCATTAAGCAACAGGTGGAATGAGCCACAGTTTATCCACGGAATCGCTCGTATGTAAATGCGTCGCTTCATTTGAGTCGCTGGTTGATAAAGAATTTCACCTATTATCACACCCTCATGTTCAAAAACATGACACGGAGACCTGAAGAATGAAATCAGATCATTTTTAATGGCCATGTTTCGGTTCCTCCTGAGAGTCTTGTAATTGATATCACATTGCGTTATATTAGAGTGAATATGCTTTGGGGTTGAAAACATAACTCGGGCATCGTTATTTTAGTTGCAGAATGTTTTGCACATATGGCACCGCTCACTGCACTGGACATTGGTGCTTGATTTTGTTGTAAGCTTTGAAATATTCATGCCCACAGCCAAGAGTTGTTCACCTATTAGGAATGTACAGTTGAAATTGGTTTGCAGCTAATATAAATACGGACGGCTGCTGGTTCATACACCAAAACACATAGCAGATCACTCTCATAAACACATTCACCGAAGAGCCAGAGACGTATATTTGAGAGCATGAGCTCATCGCGCTCATATGAATCTGTTTGACTTCTTGATTCATGGATGGACGAATCATATGTGTAAGAATATCTTGCATTATCAGTGTGACTGTGTGATTCTGCGCTCGTGAGATGCTAGCGTTTACATTGAAAAACTATGGAAAAATAGTGCAGTGGAATGGAAAAATGTGTTTTTTGCGGAGTATATTTTATCCCTTCCAACAAAAATCGTACCAAAAGAAGCCAAAGCAACAAGGCAAAAAGTGAAATGTTGTTATCGAACTAGAGGAGCAGATCTGACTGTTTCATACCAGTTAATGCCATAAATACTCCCTGGTTTGCAAAACCTACTAGAGACTCACACATCAGACCCGTTTCCATGAAGGCTGAACATGCGCATGAATCCCTGAGGACAAACTCAGTGTTTACAGTTGTTACTTTGTCCCATTGGTGAGTTTAGTTACTTTAACTTACTCCGTGATCTAATACTGTTAACATTTAGATATAACATAACACACGAATCCACAACACTATCAAATAGCCTAATTCTTTCATTGTTTACAGCAGATGATAAGAGCTTTCTGCTATATAATATCCTCGGTCTTGAGCAGTGAAACCGGAAAAGATGAGGTAATCGCATCCAGGGCTCTATTAATAGACATTTAACGGCTGCATATTAAACAAAGCACTCAAGAAATTCAATTAAGAGAGCACTCGACCACAGTGACCTGAAAACAACTCGCGGGGTTACTCAGAAACACGGAGGACGGAGCCGCTCGCATGCGCTGCGGGGATGAGTGGAGTTTAAAGCGCGGATTTTGTGGCGGCAAAGATTAATGGACAGTTTCTTTTTCCAGGTGTTTTATTGTGGATACAAGAGATTTGCGTTGTGAATTTTACCAAGAGAGAAATCCTTTCCTTGGAAATGAAAACAGTAACACAATATACAGCCCTTATCCAGCTCAGCTGAGAGATGAACTAGCCACCCGGGTTATTATAGTTAACTGAAAAAAACATTTCTGTTGCTTCAAATTAAATAAATGCTAACAGAAATCAAATAAAACATATATTTCTTATTTTCATTCAGTTTTACTTTATAGTTAGTTTAACTATAAAAAATGATACTGGTGGTCAAAAGTTTGTAATAATTAAGATTTTTAATGTTTTTGAAAGAGTCTCTTCTGCTCATTTATTTGATCATAAATACAGTAAAACAGTGAAATATTACTCCAGTGTAAATCAGCTGTTCTCTATGTGAATATATAGTAAAGTGTAATTTATTCCTGTGATCAAAGCTGAATTTATCATCATTACTCCAGTCTTCAGTGTCACATGATCCTTCACAAATCATTCTGATATGAGGATTTGATGATCAACAAACATTTATGATTATTATCAGTGTTGGAAATAGTTCATATTTCTGTGGAGACCGTCATACATTTTATTTCTCAGGATTCTTTGATGAATAGAAAGTTCAAAAGAACAGCATTTATTTGAAACAGAATCTTTTATAACATTATAAATGTCTTTACTGTCACTTTTGATCAATTTTATGCATCCTTGATGAATAAAAGTATTAATTTCTATTTTTCTATTACTGACCCCAAACTTTTAAATGGTAGTTTGTCAAGTTTACTCAAAAATATGAGGCAGCGCAACTGTTTTTAAGGACGTAGATCCAGAGAGATGTGACCGAGGAGGGGCTGGGAGAGGAAAACACCAGGGTGGAGCTGATGGAGGGTGGAGCAGAGGATGACACAGAGAAGAGCCAGGACGAAGGCCCACGGTGGAACCGATGGAACCAGAAACCCGACCAACTGCGGTGGAGACATGAAGGTGGAGACCCAGGCGAAGATGAGGAGATGGGTGACACAGAAGGCCTTGAGGGCCAAGAAGGGGCCACATGTGCACTTGTCCGAGGTGGAGGCGTGGGCTTGGCAGACCTAGGCGGAGTTGGTGTGACTGAGGATGATTATGAAACCAGAGGGAAGGAGGAGCCCAGCGGAGCCAGAGGGGTGGAAAGGCGAGATGCAGCTAGAGACTCCGGGGCAGAGCCAGAGTGATGATTGACCAAGGTGGAGCCCGAGGGACGATGGAGCCTGGTGGAGCCTGAGAGATGACAGACCATGGTGGAGCCAAAGGAGACTTGGAACTTGCAACTGTGCTGAACCAGCAGAGACGAAGACCACTTGTAACAGGGCTGAACCAGCAGAGATAAAGACGACTTGGAATTGGGCTGAACCAGCAGAGATAAAGAAGACTTGGAACTGGGCTGAACCAGCAGAGACGAAGACCACTTGTAACTGGGCTGAACCATCAGAGATAAAGACGACTTGGAACTGGGCTGAACCAGCAGAGACGAAGACCACTTGGAACTGGGCTGAACCAGCAGAGATAAAAACCACTTGGGACTGGGCTGAACCAGCAGAGACAAAGACCACTTGGAACTGGGCTGAACCAGCAGAGATAAAGAACACTTGGAACTGGGCTGAACCAGCAGAGATAAAGACCACTTGCAACTGTGCTGAACCAACAGAGACGAAGACCACTTGTAACTGGGCTGAACCAGCAGAGATAAAGACGACTTGGAACTGGGCTGAACCAGCAGAGATAAAGAAGACTTGGAACTGGGCTGAACCAGCAGAGACGAAGACGACTTGGAACTGGGCTGAACCAGCAGAGACGAAGACCACTTGGAACTGGGCTGAACCAGCAGAGATAAAAACCACTTGGGACTGGGCTGAACCAGCAGAGACAAAGACCACTTGGAACGGGGCTGAACCAGCAGAGACGAAAACCACTTAGAACTGGGCTGAACCAGCAGAGACGAAGACCACTTGGAACTGGACTGAACCAGCAGAGATAAAAACCACTTGGGACTGGGCTGAACCAGCAGAGACAAAGACCACTTGGAACGGGGCTGAACCAGCAGAGACGAAAACCACTTAGAACTGGGCTGAACCAGCAGAGACGAAGACCACTTGGAACTGGACTGAACCAGCAGAGACGAAGACCACTTGGGACTGGACTGAACCAGCAGAGACGAAGACCACTTGTTACTGGGCTGAACCAGCAGAGACAAAGACGACTTGGAACTGGGCTGAACCACCTTCAGCAGGACCTTGACCACTCGTTGAGGCTGGTGTTGTGGAAAACGCAGAGCGAGCGGTCGGGATAATGAGTGACGCACGTCAGATCTAGAAAATCCCTTGTGTGGTCCTCGAGGGAACGATCTCGAGGTATCACACGTATTGGCTGTGTAGTTTAATCCAAAGATCATGCGTGACGCAGAATGAACAATATTTTAATTTTAATGAACTCTGAGAGAACACTACACATTACACTTTTACATTGACGTAAACACAGGAGAACTAAGAAAACAGAAGGCTTAAATACACTGAGATGATCATTAACCGAAACAAGGAACAGGTGAGAACTAATTAGTATCTATTTTTAGAAGGGTCTATTTTTGTGTGTGTACACTCACAGTAAAAACAAAACATTGTGCTTTTGTGAAATAAAGAAAACAAACAGGATGCTGATTTCTGCCGTTCCGGTTTCCTTTTCGTGAAGTTTGTGGAGCGCGTCACAAAAATGAATGGAAACTCAGCGTATTGGGTACTAGCAAGCTCTTGTGTGCATCTGAACTCTTGTTTTGGGTTGGTGTGTAGATCGTCTCTTCTTCCTGTTGTGAAACAGCGTTGCATTACTGTGCCCTCTTCTGGACTGGAGTGGATCGCCTGTGACTGACTGTATTCGTCGTCTGACTGTATGCACTGAACCATGACGTCCGTACCGTGACGGTTCAGAACGAATACATGCACCATACACCCCTACTAAAATAACACTAGCCACAGTGCGTTCCTTTCTCGAAATGTTTCAACATTATCTCTATACGTTCTGTTGTGCAAAACTGCAGATCCAAATCAGGACAGTTGAAACGCATCTCATCTGGTGTGTTGAGCCCAGTGTGTGACTTCATCTTGCTCTTTCTGCGTCTGCTGTGCGCTCACACACATAGTTCCAGTGTACTGTGACCGTTTCAGCATGATTGAGACCCGGCCAAATTTGTAAACGCTTACCGAAGCCATAGACTCTAATTCCCTTCTTTTCCAGATAAAAATAAACAGAGACATTCTTGGTCATTTCTTTATGTTCTTTCTTAGAGATTGATTCTGTGTTCCTCCAAGAAGCATCCTGATGGTGAAGCAGCCTTTTTAGGTGAAATCCTCCGAGTTTCGAGGTTATCAGAAAGCGTTCAGTACTTTCGTGAGGTTTTGTAAACAGAGCGGGCACCGACCCCGCCATCTCTCTATCCTCCAGTTTCTGACCGCTGATAGAGATTTTCAGAGTTAGCATTCAGGCCCAGATCATTTATATTTGAATCCCAGCCACTTTCAAACATCTGTACGATCCGAAAGTGAAATAAAAGAATTAATTTGCGAGCAAGCAACCCAGGTATGTATGGGAGTCATAGCGAAGGTAAGTTAGAACCACATGTTAATTTGAACGGAAAGCATCTGGAGATGATGAGGCTCGCGCTGTTGATGATAGGAATGCATTGAACACGGGCAGCGCGAAACACACTCGTTTAAAGAAAACAAAAGCACACTAATGTGTTGCAGCTTTGCATCAACAGGCTCCCCGAATAACAGCACAACACTTTAGGACTTTATTGCCCAGCGTTGTAATTCATCTCGCTGCCAGCTCAGAGACTCTCAAAACAAGAAGGGACTTTATTATTCAATAAAGGAGCAATATAATCCACTTTACAATTTCCTTCCCAACCAGAGAACATGCGTTATGTGCATGATTTTACCTGCGCTGTGTTTCTGCAGGCATCATTGTCGGTGGTGGTCTTGCTTTAATAAATCCAGCGGGAAGGTTTTGTTTCAATACGAGCCAAAGGCCTGCATTAATAGATGAATAATTGGTAATGCTTCATTTGAAGCGCTACACAACATCCTGATGACGGCTGTCACGTGACCTGCTGATGATGATGTCAGCAGGGAAAAATGACATCGCACTGATTTTGCTGTTGACCGCAAACTTATTTATG
Organism: Coreius guichenoti; assembly: GCA_039654105.1. Lineage (NCBI taxonomy): Eukaryota > Metazoa > Chordata > Actinopteri > Cypriniformes > Gobionidae > Coreius > Coreius guichenoti. The sequence continues at coordinate 532,063 of CM077187.1, forward strand.
GATGAAGGAAGTAATGTAACCCTAACCCTAACCCGAACTTTTGGATACAAATGTAGATTGTAAATGATGGTATAAAAAATATTATACAATAATATACACTCACCTAAAGGATTATTAGGAACACCTGTTCAATTTCTCATTAATGCAATTATCTAATCAATCAATCACATGGCAGTTGCTTCAATGCATTTAGGGGTGTGGTCCTGGTCAAGACAATCTCCTGAACTCCAAACTGAATGTCAGAATGGGAAAGAAAGGTGATTTAAGCAATTTTGAGCGTGGCATGGTTGTTGGTGCCAGACGGGCCGGTCTGAGTATTTCACAATCTGCTCAGTTACTGGGATTTTCACGCACAA
>CM077187.1:537418-564918 GCA_039654105.1 Coreius guichenoti
AAATGTCTTGGTATGCTGAAGCATTAAGAGTTCCTTTCACTGGAACTAAGGGGCCAAGCCCAACCCCTGAAAAACAACCCCACCCCATAATCCCCCCTCCACCAAACTTTACACTTGGCACAATGCAGTCAGGCAAGTCCCGTTCTCCTGGCAACCGCCAAACCCAGACTCGTCCATGGGATTGCCAGACAGAGAAGCGTGATTGGTCACTCCAGAGAACACGTCTCACTGCTCTAGAGTCCAGTGGCGGCGTGCTTTACCCCACTGCATCCCACGCTTTGCATTGCACTTGGTGATGTAAGGCTTGGATGAGCTGCTCGGCCATGGAAACCCATTCCATGAAGCTCTCTACACACTGTTCTTGAGCTCATCTGAAGGCCACAGAAGTTTGGAGGTCTGTAGCTATTGACTGTGCAGAAAGTTGGTGACTTCAGTGATTTAGAGGCGTGTCCTAATACTTTTGGCAATATAGTGTATCCCTCTATCCGTTCATTCATTCCCTGGAAATCAAACCCATGACCCTGGTGTTGCAAGCGCCATGATCTCAGCTCAAACTGTACTGAGTATAGAGTCATTTTCAAAAACAACCTTAACGCAAGTTTGTACAGTAACAGTATGTGTTTTTGTCAAGCCAACACAATCATCAACACAAGATAGAGTAGTAAACACAGCTGATAGGTATTCTCTCCAGTAGAGTGGCATATTCATTTGCTTTTTGTATTATCAGAGCCCATTTTCTCATGGGTGTTAAGAGCAAACATATGCCTTGGCATGTTTATTCAGGTTTTTAATCTGAAACGAAAGCTAGACTGTTCTGACTGGATCACCTATCACTGCAGAAATACTGAAGATGTAATGTAGCGAATCAGCCAGGCAGAGCGATGATAAGCGACGTCATTTCCTGCTGACAACTTCTATAAGTCACTAGTGTGTCTGGCATGGAGATAACAGCTGTATGTTTGCTTTGAACACAGAATGGCAGAACCTGCCATGTCTGCTGAAGGCACGTCCGATGGAGAAAGTCCTGCTGACGTGTTTTCTCCGAGTGAAGTTGGAGCTTTTAGATCCTAGTTATTCTCAGAGGAGCCTGACAGGGTCGCCATATGGCTGCTCCATCTCCGTCAAATAAATGCAGGCCGCTTTATGGCATGTGACACTGTGGGAACTTGCCTGGACCAACAAAAATATAGCCTTGGTCTTTCCTCATCGGGAGGAAAAATGAACCGCTTGACAGCATGTTTCAGCCGGGGCCGTTTGGAGGTGTTTGAAGTGATCCAAGACACGAAAAAGACAAATATTTGCACTATTCAAAACTCTGCGCTGCGGTGTGGACGAGGTGATGTCAGAGTGAAGGTCAGAGGTCACAGAGATGAGAGTTAACAAAGCCGCTCATAGAGGAGAGAGGAGCTGCACCTCAAAACATGATATTTCCTGGAAGTGTGTGTGCAAGGTGCATTGACCCTAGGGTTGGGTTGGATTACTGTAAAATGACGTGTTACTGTGGATTAGTTAGTGTGTGGATCGAGTGGAGCTTGAATGTTTATTACAATGTTTTCTTTGTTTTCTTCTTTCCTTTTATTATATATTGACGTACTTTCTACCCTTCAAGCTGTAAAACGGACACAAATGCACAACCACAGTATTGTAAAAATGGCCTAATGATTCTCCATTACATTACAGACTTTAAAATTATTTACTTATATATTTATATTATATTACAAAATTATATTTAAATTATAAAATGACATATGTGTGAAGATTTTTGTGCACTGAAGAAAGACTCACAAAAATAAAATATAAATGTCATTTTATAATATAATATAAATATATAAATAATACTGTAAGTAATTAAATATAAATATAAAATATATTTTATTTTTGTGTGTACTTATTTTATTGTATTATATTTTTTATTATGTTTATATTATATTATAAAATTATATATATATAAACATAATATAAAAATTATAAAAAAAGTATAAAGATATAATAAAAAAATAATATATACACACAAAAATAAAATATTTTATTTTATAATATAAAAGTATTTCATATTATATTTAATTACTTATATTTATTTATACATTATAAAATTACATTTATATTTTATTCTAGTCTTTAGTGCACAAAAATAAAATGTGACATATAAATGTCATTTTATCATTTTAATATAATTTTGTAATATAATATAAATATAAGTGTTATAACATTTTAAAATGACATTTAAAAAGATAATATTGTACTTTTTTGTATGTTGCACGGAAGAATGCTAGTCAAAAGTGTTCAGCTCGACATGAGGGTGAGTAAATGAGAATGTTTACATTCTGAACTAATTCACTGAAAATTAGTTCATTTGTGCCTTTAGCAGACGCTTTCTTACCGAAGTGACAATACGTTTCAGACAAACACCAGGACAGGCGTTTGAGAACACGAAACACTCCATCAGCTCCGACAAGCACAGATATAATAAGAACTCAAACACAATTCAGTTGCTAACCACTTGAATACCTTGGCATGATGTTCCTGCATAACACGCCCAGATGAGTCCCTAAAGAAGAAAAAAGAGGAGAGATTAAACAAAAGTTGCGCAGATGAATGTGAAGCGCAGGTTTAATGGCCACCATAAACAAGAGGAATGTCTTACGCTGTGCAGCATCTCCATGACATTCACACAAAACACGGCCATCCAGATCGCACAGATGTAGCATGACATCCTTCAAGAGCTTATATATTCGGGGAATACATAACGCTCACGAGACCCGAGTGACACTGACCTACACACCACATACATTCCTCAACATATACAGTAGTCTTTAGACTAAACACGCATGTTACATGTTCAGAGGTCTGACCCAAACATATACAACTCTTTCTTTCCAATCATAAATCAAACAATGAAAACAGATCTGCGTTTATCTGACGGAAACCAAGCAATGTTGTTCTTCCAGAGCGAGAGGAGAGAATCCGTCGTTTTGGATACATGTTTTTGATGTAGATTGTTTTCGTTGAAAGCAGTGTCAGTGGATTCTTACTAGGCACGATGTATTTCTACTTGGAGATGAATTTTAATGTGTGTGTGAGGTTTTGCATGCAACATATAAATCATAAATATTCACCCACTTTTTTGAGGGCCCTTAAAAGTGCGAAATTGTTCATGAGTGTCATTATAGATGTCCTGATTCGATTCAGTAGTGCGTGATTTCTAATTTGATTCTATTCTGATTTACGTGGATATATTTCAGTTATAAAAGAAATGAGATGCTGTGCAATGAACGGCAATGATGCAAACCAGTGAAAACTCCTTTAAACTAATCATTAAAAGAAGCATCTCATAAGATTCATTTATTTGGTGAATCATTCTTTTGATTCCCTAAAATGAACTGGCTCATAAGAGTCATTTTGTGAATCAGACTACACTGGTCGTGTTCACTGTTTTTTTTGCCATTATTTTGTACGTTTGTTTCTTTATTTTGCATCACATTCGATACACTTGCAAGACTGTAAACTGCCGTTTCGCCAAATATTTCCAAATTAAGATCATGATCAATCTGACATTAATCTCAATATACACCAATCAGGCATAACATTATGATCACCTTCCTAATATTGTGTTGGTCCCCCTTTTGCTGCCAAAACAGCCCTGACCAACCAGCATTAACTTTGAGCTCCAGTAGCTCGTCTGTTTGATCGGACCACACGGGCCAGCCTTCGCTCCCCACGTGCATCAATGAGCCTTGGCCGCCCATGACCCTGTCGCCGGTTCACCACTGTTCCTTCCTTGGAGCACTTTTGATAGATACTGACCACTGCAGACCGGGAACACCCCACAAGAGCTGCAGTTTTGGAGATGCTCTGACCCAGTCGTCTAGCCATCACAATTTGGCCCTTGTGAAACTCGCTCAAATCCTTACGCTTGCCCATTTTTCCTGCTTCTAACACATCAATTTTGAGGACAAAATGTTCAGTTGCTGCCTAATATATCCCACCCACTAACAGGTGATGAAGAGATAATCAGTGTTATTCACTTCACCTGTCAGTGATCATAATGTTATGCCTGATCGGTGTATATGTATATAGTCATTCATTCATATTTCTTCCTCTGCTGTCGTCCTGCATCCAGCCTTTCAGACAAAGTTAATTCCCAAAAGCTAAACAGGAATTAAAAACCGCAGTCCAGATTCAGTATGGACGTCCCAAGCTCCGCGATGTTTTGGATTCCAGGAGGATTGTCTGTTGCCGGCTCAACACAGATCTCTCTGGCTCACAGCACAAGAAACGTTCCTCACATCTTCTGTTTCTCGTGCAGCTTTGGCCCGTCGCCTCCTCTTTTCACTTCTAATTTGGGGTTTGCCTTCTCCTGACCAGTGTCGAATGAAGTCCCAGTGCGGACGGAGGAGTGTGTAACTCTCAGTGTGGCCTTTACAGACTCCTACTTTATTTAAAAGAAAAACAATGCGTGAGAAAGCTCCAGCGTCTCTGATAATGTCTGATTCGGGCTGATAAAGCCAATGAATCATATGAGTTTGACTGTATTAATGTGTGAATTGCAGGAATGTTTCTGACAAAGCTCTTTGTAAAAGTCAAAACCCCTACGAATGCTCAAAGACCCAAAGAAGGTTTTCCTGCACATGCTAAGAAGGGGAGGACGGCATATTTTCTGATGTTTTGCGAGTGTTTACCTGTGGATGTGTCCGTCTTTATGACAGGGACAGTAAGCAGAAGCAGGTCATTAAAGATGAGAGCGCTAGATCAGATCCAGCTGCTGCTTTTGTCTCTGCCTCTGATTCTGTCCTCTCTGGTCTTCACGTCCTCATCACCTCTTGTCTGTCTGTCTGCCTGTCTGTCTGCGTCTATCTGCGCTTGTTTGTCTGTCTGTCTGCGTCTGTTTGTCTGTCTGTCTGTGTCTGTCTGTCTGTGTCTTTCTGTCTGTGCCTGTCTGTCTGTCTGTCTGCATCTGTCTGTCTGTCTGCCTGTCTGTCTGGGTCTGTCTGTGTCTGTCTGCGTCTATCTGCGCTTGTTTGTCTGTCTGTCTGCGTCTGTCTGTCTGCGTCAGTCTGTCTGCGTCAGTCTGTCTGTGTCTGTCTGTCTGTCCATCTATCCGTCTATCCGTCTATCTGTCTGTGTCTGTCTGTCTATCTATCTGTCTGTCTGCGTCTGTCTGTCTGCGTCTGTCTGTCTATCTGCGCTTGTTTGTTTGTCTGTCTGCCTGTCTGTCTGGGTCTGTCTGTCTGTGTCTGTCTGCGTCTATCTGTGCTTGTTTGTCTGTCTGTCTGCGTCTGTTTGTCTGTCTGTCTGGGTCTGTCTGTCTGTGTCTGTGTCTTTCTGTCTGTCTGTCTGCGTCTGTCTGTCTGTGTCTGTCTGTCTGTGCCTGTCTGTCTGTCTGTGTCTGTCTGTCTGTCTGCCTGTCTGTCTGGGTCTTTCTGTGTCTGTCTGCGTCTATCTGCGCTTGTTTGTCTGTCTGTCTGGGTCTGTCTGTCTGTGTCTGTCTGTCTGTCTGTCTGCATCTGTCTGTCTGCGTCTGTCTGTCTGTCTGTGTCTGTCTGTCTGTCTGTCTGCGTCTGTCTGTCTGTCTCTCTGGGTCTGTCTGTGTCTGTCTGCGTCTATCTGCGCTTGTTTGTCTGTCTGTCTGGGTCTGTCTGTCTGTGTCTGTCTGTCTGCATCTGTCTGTCTGCGTCTGTCTGTCTGTGTGTCTGTCTGTCTGCGTCTGTCTGTCTGTCTGTCTGTCTGTGTGCCTGTCTCTGTCCGTCTGTCCGTCTGTCTGTCTGTCCGTCTGTCTGTCTGTCTGTGTCTGTCTGTCTGTGTCTGTCTGTCTGTCCGTCTATCCGTCTATCTGTCTGTCTGTCTGTCTGTCCGTCTCTGTCTGTCTGCGTCTGTCTGTCTGCGTCTGTCTGTCTGCGTCTGCCTGTCTGGGTCTGTCTGTCTGCGCTTGTTTGTCTGTCTGTCTGTCTGTCTGTCTGTCTGACCGTCTGTCTGTCTGCGCTTCTTTGTCTGTCTGTCTGTCTGACCGTCTGTCTGTCTATCTGCGCTTGTTTGTCTGTCTATCTGTCTGTCTGTCTGTCTGCGCTTGTCTGTCTGTCTGTCTGTCTGTCTGTCTGCGCTTGTTTGTCTGTCTATCTGTCTGTCTGTCTGTCTGCGCTTGTCTGTCTGTCTGTCTGTCTGTCTGTCTGCAGCCGGTCCTCTCAGACAGAACTCCTGCTCAGAACACGTGGGTCAGAGTATATTAAATCCTTATCATCTGAATGCATTGTTTTAAAAAGCTTTTCATAACGTCTCAAAATCAGAGAATTCCTGGTGTTAGGAAATGTAGCAGCAGTTAAAAGACATGAATAATAAATTACACCAAAAGCACCCGAGGCAGTGTACAATTCAAAGTGCTGACAAAAACCTTCAGTTTAATTTGAATTTGATTTTGGTAGAATAGCTTTTTTCCTCACTGCACTTTAAATGTACCCGAAAAGAACCTGAAGAATTATGCATAGAAATGTTTTCGCTGGAAACTGAATTCTAAACACATTAAATTATACAAAAACGAAGACATCATTTATAATAGACCCTGTGTGGAATGTGTTGTGATTTTCTGCATTCAGGACGCCAATAAACACATGCTATGATAATGATTCTGATGAATCCAGCATGCTTTGAGACGCTGGAGAGGTTAAGATGGATAACCCGTTGAAGAACATGTGTCGTCTAGCCGCTTCCGCGCTGCATTACTGTATACAGACACATATCATGAGCGCACAGGCGTGATTCAGACGTGTCACACACACTCAGATGTAAGATGTCACGGCCGCAGACTCGGGCCCAATTACAGGGAGGGATTAAGACGGGGCTCAGTGACCCTCTGAGGAATTTCACAGGGATGCTCTGTGTTCACTGTCAAACTCTGGCTTCACCCGGCCTCTAAGCACTTTCACCTGCTAATTAAGCCATCCAAACTCCAGTCATGGGGAAATGTGTGCGGCCAGACACTCTCGCAGAGAAAAACAGCCCGTTCACAACTCAAGATGTCCTAATGTAAATATTTGACCTGGGTTGTATATTGGAGCGCGTGGCAGAGGGAGCGCACAGACTTCGGTGAGCATTAATCCATTAGCGAGTTTAAGCTCTTTGCTTTGCTTAAATTCAACTAAAGTGTTTGGAAACGTGGGGCCGAGGGACGTCGGGTGACAGAACTCTTCTGAAGCCCCAGAGATCTGTGTCTCTGTCTCGTCTCACGTGCTTCTCCTCAAACACATTTCTCTAGATCTCATTTAGGGATTCTATGCCTCACAGTGTGACTTTAAATCTCAAAGCGACACCCTTTTAATTGCGACTTTATTTCTCACAATTACAACTTTAAACCTCACAATGTGATTAAATCATGCAATGTACTTTTTTATATCTAATATCTTTTAGTTATGACTCTATATATCCCTCTAAAACACTATCAGTGTTGGGTGTAATGCATTACTAAGAAATTAATTTAATTACTTTTCCTTGAAAAAGTAAAGTAAGGGATTACTCTTAAATTTTCTGTAATTTAATTACAGTTCCTTCTGATGTAATTGCATTAAATACTGTATAGAATATAGAACACATTTTATATAAAACAATGGTGGATTTATGTTTGATGTTAAAATGTGTGTTTTTAATGTAACCTTGAAATACTTTGGTCAGTTCAAGAATAACTTATGCAGTTTTATATTATTTATTTGATAGAATTAAAAAAGCAGTTTGACGTCTATCCTTGTAGAGGTTGACATGGGATTTAGAAAGTAAATATTAATAAGTAATGAAATACTTTTTAGAGAGAGTAATTAGTAGAGTAAAACTGGTGAAGATGTAAAAATTAATAACTTTTTAAGAGTAACTGACCCAGCACTGTATCTCTTTATATTTCTGACAAATTCAAATCTATAGCTCACGCTGTGGTTTATACAGTATCTCACAATGGCAACTTATTTTTCGCAATAGTGATTTTATGCCTCACAATATATACTGTAAATCTCGCGATGTGGCTTTATATCTTGCAAAGCAACGTTCTTGTAATGGTGACTTTGTATCTCTCTGTATCTCTTTATATTCTTCATCAAATTCAAACTTTATATCTCACAATCACAACTTTGTTTTTTATGAATGTTTCTCACAATTGCAGCTCAATACCTCACAATGTGACTTTATATTTCCAGGGCTCCAGACTAACATTAGAGAGCAGTGGCGCCAGCACATGATTTGGTGGCGCTGGAGGAAAATTTATCAAGTTAATTTAATCATAAAATTACTATTGTTTTGTTAATAAGTGCAGTTTAATGTGCAGTGCTAATAATATTACATGTTTGTTTATTGGAAATGTATTAGTGATAAAAGGAGCTCTTTACTTGTTTTCTGGGTAATTCAGTCACAATTTGGAGAAAAGTTTGTGTTTTTCATGAGACTTTGTGACTTCCTAATTTTTTCCATATATTAAGGAGTGGAAATGACTAATAAGTCAATAAGTGCTCCTCTCCCGCCATCTACTGATTATAGTGGGCATTTCATGTCCACTATAGTGGTAATTTAAAATAAAATTTAATTTAAAATAAAAGTGCTTGTTTGACACAAAGTGGCCTACACCTTTAAACTTTTAGTTTTACAAATCATCACATTAAAAATAACATTAAAATTGTATAATATTTAGAGCTTTGAAGTGCTGGAAAAAGTGTGAAGCTCTTGAAAAGTGTTTGAATTTCACTCTCAAAAGGTTGAACCATGAGATGAATATTCGACTCTTTCTTCCACAATGCCATGTGGCGTTACTACAGTAAATCATGTGGTGTTACTACAGTAAATCATGTGGTGTCACTACAGTAAATCATGTGGTGTCACTACAGTAAATCATGTGGTGTTACTACAGTAAATCATGTGGTGTGACTACAGTAAAACATGTGGTGTTACTACAGTAAATCATGTGGTGTGACTACAGTAAAACATGTGGTGTTACTACAGTAAATCATGTGGCGTTACTACAGTAAATCATGTGGTGTCACTACAGTAAATCATGTGGCGTCACTACAGTAAATGATGAGGCGTCACTACAGTAAATCATGTGGTGTCACTACAGTAAATCATGTGGTGTCACTACAGTAAATCATGTGGTGTCACTACAGTAAATCATGTGGTGTGACTACAGTAAAACATGTGGTGTCACTACAGTAAATCATGTGGCGTTACTACAGTAAATCATGTGGTGTGACTACAGTAAATCATGTGACGTCACTACAGTAAATGATGAGGCGTCACTACAGTAAATCATGTGGTGTCACTACAGTAAATCATGTGGCGTTACTACAGTAAATCATGTGGTGTCACTACAGTAAATCATGTGGTGTGACTACAGTAAATCGTGTGGTGTTACTACAGTAAATCATGTGGTGTGACTACAGTAAATCATGTGATGTCACTACAGTAAATCATGTGGTGTGACTACAGTAAATCATGTGGTGTTACTACAGTAAATCATGTGGCGTCACTACAGTAAATCATGTGGTGTGACTACAGTAAAACATGTGGTGTTACTACAGTAAATCATGTGGCGTTACTACAGTAAATCATGTGGTGTGACTACAGTAAATCATATGGCGTCACTACAGTAAATCATGTGACGTCACTACAGTAAATCATGAGGCGTCACTACAGTAAATCATGTGGTGTCACTACAGTAAATCATGTGGCGTTACTACAGTAAATCATGAGGTGTCACTACAGTAAATCATGTGGTGTCACTACACATGAGGTGTTACTACAGTAAATCATGTGGTGTGACTACAGTAAATCATGTGGCGTCACTACAGTAAATCATGTGGCGTCACTACAGTAAATCATGGGGTGTCACTACAGTAAATCATGTGGTGTTACTACAGTAAATCATGTGGTGTTACTACAGTAAATCATGTGGCGTTACTACAGTAAATCATGTGGTGTCACTACAGTAAATCATGGGGTGTCACTACAGTAAATCATGTGGCGTCACTACAGTAAATCATGTGGTGTGACTACAGTAAATCATGTGGTGTCACTACAGTAAATCATGTGGTGTCACTACAGTAAATCGTTGTGTTACTACAGTAAATCATGTGGTGTTACTACAGTAAATCATGTGGTGTCACTACAGTAAATCATGTGGTGTCACTACAGTAAATCATGAGGCGTCACTACAGTAAATCATGTGGTGTCACTACAGTAAATCATGTGGTGTTACTACAGTAAATCATGTGGTGTCACTACAGTAAATCGTGGTGTTACTACAGTAAATCATGTGGTGTCACTACAGTAAATCGTGGTGTTACTACAGTAAATCATGTGGTGTCACTACAGTAAATCATGTGGTGTCACTACAGTAAATCATGTGGTGTTACTACAGTAAATCATGTGGTGTCACTACAGTAAATCATGTGGTGTTACTACAGTAAATCATGTGGTGTTACTACAGTAAATCATGTGGTGTTACTACAGTAAATCATGTGGTGTCACTACAGTAAATCATGTGGTGTTACTACAGTAAATCATGTGGTGTCACTACAGTAAATCATGTGGTGTTACTACAGTAAATCATGTGGTGTCACTACAGTAAATCATGTGGTGTTACTACAGTAAATCATGTGGTGTTACTACAGTAAATCATGTGGTGTCACTACAGTAAATCATGTGGTGTTACTACAGTAAATCATGTGGTGTCACTACAGTAAATCGTGGTGTTACTACAGTAAATCATGTGGTGTCACTACAGTAAATCGTGGTGTTACTACAGTAAATCATGTGGTGTCACTACAGTAAATCATGTGGTGTCACTACATTAAATCATGAGGTGTCACTACAATAAATCATGTGGTGTCACTACAGTAAATCATGAGGTGTGACTACAGTAAATCATGTGGCGTCACTACAGTAAATCATGTGGCGTCACTACAGTAAATTGTGGCGTCGCTACAGTAAGTCATGTGGCGTTACTACAGTAAATCATGTGGTGTTACTACAGTAAATCATGTGGCGTCACTACAGTAAATCATGTGGTGTTACTACAGTAAATCATGGGGTGTCACTACAGTAAATCATGTGGTGTTACTACAGTAAATCATGGGGTGTCACTACAGTAAATCATGTGGTGTTACTACAGTAAATCATGTGGCGTCACTACAGTAAATCATGTGGTGTTACTACAGTAAATCATGTGGTGTCACTACAGTAAATCATGTGGTGTTACTACAGTAAATCATGGGGTGTCACTACAGTAAATCATGTGGTGTTACTACAGTAAATCATGGGGTGTCACTACAGTAAATCATGTGGTGTGACTACAGTAAATCATGTGGCGTCACTACAGTAAATCATGTGGCGTCACTACAGTAAATCATGTGGTGTCACTACACATGAGGTGTTACTACAGTAAATCATGTGGCGTGACTACAGTAAATCATGTGGCGTCACTACAGTAAATCATGTGGCGTCACTACAGTAAATCATGGGGTGTCACTACAGTAAATCATGTGGTGTTACTACAGTAAATCATGTGGTGTTACTACAGTAAATCATGTGGCGTTACTACAGTAAATCATGTGGTGTCACTACAGTAAATCATGGGGTGTCACTACAGTAAATCATGTGGCGTCACTACAGTAAATCATGTGGTGTGACTACAGTAAATCATGTGGTGTCACTACAGTAAATCATGTGGTGTCACTACAGTAAATCGTTGTGTTACTACAGTAAATCATGTGGTGTTACTACAGTAAATCATGTGGTGTCACTACAGTAAATCATGTGGTGTCACTACAGTAAATCATGAGGCGTCACTACAGTAAATCATGTGGTGTCACTACAGTAAATCATGTGGTGTTACTACAGTAAATCATGTGGTGTCACTACAGTAAATCGTGGTGTTACTACAGTAAATCATGTGGTGTCACTACAGTAAATCATGTGGTGTCACTACATTAAATCATGAGGTGTCACTACAATAAATCATGTGGTGTCACTACAGTAAATCATGAGGTGTGACTACAGTAAATCATGTGGCGTCACTACAGTAAATCATGTGGTGTCACTACAGTAAATCATGTGGCGTCACTACAGTAAATTGTGGCGTCGCTACAGTAAGTCATGTGGCGTTACTACAGTAAATCATGTGGTGTTACTACAGTAAATCATGTGGCGTCACTACAGTAAATCATGTGGTGTTACTACAGTAAATCATGGGGTGTCACTACAGTAAATCATGTGGTGTTACTACAGTAAATCATGGGGTGTCACTACAGTAAATCATGTGGTGTTACTACAGTAAATCATGTGGCGTCACTACAGTAAATCATGTGGTGTTACTACAGTAAATCATGTGGTGTCACTACAGTAAATCATGTGGTGTTACTACAGTAAATCATGGGGTGTCACTACAGTAAATCATGTGGTGTTACTACAGTAAATCATGGGGTGTCACTACAGTAAATCATGTGGTGTGACTACAGTAAATCATGTGGCGTCACTACAGTAAATCATGTGGCGTCACTACAGTAAATCATGGGGTGTCACTACAGTAAATCATGTGGTGTGACTACAGTAAATCATGTGGCGTCACTACAGTAAATCATGTGGTGTCACTACAGTAAATCATGTGGCGTTACTACAGTAAATCATGAGGTGTCACTACAGTAAATCATGTGGTGTCACTACACATGAGGTGTTACTACAGTAAATCATGTGGTGTGACTACAGTAAATCATGTGGCGTCACTACAGTAAATCATGGGGTGTCACTACAGTAAATCATGTGGTGTTACTACAGTAAATCATGTGGTGTTACTACAGTAAATCATGTGGCGTTACTACAGTAAATCATGTGGTGTCACTACAGTAAATCATGTGGTGTCACTACAGTAAATCATGTGGTGTCACTACAGTAAATCGTTGTGTTACTACAGTAAATCATGTGGTGTTACTACAGTAAATCATGTGGTGTCACTACAGTAAATCATGTGGTGTCACTACAGTAAATCATGTGGTGTTACTACAGTAAATCATGAGGCGTCACTACAGTAAATCATGTGGTGTCACTACAGTAAATCATGTGGTGTTACTACAGTAAATCATGTGGTGTCACTACAGTAAATCGTGGTGTTACTACAGTAAATCATGAGGCGTCACTACAGTAAATCATGTGGTGTCACTACAGTAAATCATGTGGTGTTACTACAGTAAATCATGTGGTGTCACTACAATAAATCATGTGGTGTCACTACAGTAAATCATGAGGTGTGACTACAGTAAATCATGTGGCGTCACTACAGTAAATCATGTGGTGTCACTACAGTAAATCATGTGGCGTCACTACAGTAAATTGTGGCGTCGCTACAGTAAGTCATGTGGCGTTACTACAGTAAATCATGTGGTGTTACTACAGTAAATCATGTGGCGTCACTACAGTAAATCATGTGGTGTTACTACAGTAAATCATGGGGTGTCACTACAGTAAATCATGTGGTGTTACTACAGTAAATCATGGGGTGTCACTACAGTAAATCATGTGGTGTTACTACAGTAAATCATGTGGCGTCACTACAGTAAATCATGTGGTGTTACTACAGTAAATCATGTGGTGTCACTACAGTAAATCATGTGGTGTTACTACAGTAAATCATGGGGTGTCACTACAGTAAATCATGTGGTGTTACTACAGTAAATCATGGGGTGTCACTACAGTAAATCATGTGGTGTGACTACAGTAAATCATGTGGCGTCACTACAGTAAATCATGTGGCGTCACTACAGTAAATCATGGGGTGTCACTACAGTAAATCATGTGGTGTGACTACAGTAAATCATGTGGCGTCACTACAGTAAATCATGTGGTGTCACTACAGTAAATCATGTGGCGTTACTACAGTAAATCATGTGGTGTCACTACACATGAGGTGTTACTACAGTAAATCATGTGGTGTGACTACAGTAAATCATGTGGCGTCACTACAGTAAATCATGGGGTGTCACTACAGTAAATCATGTGGTGTTACTACAGTAAATCATGTGGTGTTACTACAGTAAATCATGTGGCGTTACTACAGTAAATCATGTGGTGTCACTACAGTAAATCATGTGGTGTCACTACAGTAAATCATGTGGTGTCACTACAGTAAATCGTTGTGTTACTACAGTAAATCATGTGGTGTTACTACAGTAAATCATGTGGTGTCACTACAGTAAATCATGTGGTGTCACTACAGTAAATCATGTGGTGTTACTACAGTAAATCATGAGGCGTCACTACAGTAAATCATGTGGTGTCACTACAGTAAATCATGTGGTGTTACTACAGTAAATCATGTGGTGTCACTACAGTAAATCGTGGTGTTACTACAGTAAATCATGAGGCGTCACTACAGTAAATCATGTGGTGTCACTACAGTAAATCATGTGGTGTTACTACAGTAAATCATGTGGTGTCACTACAGTAAATCATGTGGTGTCACTACATTAAATCATGAGGTGTCACTACAATAAATCATGTGGTGTCACTACAGTAAATCATGAGGTGTGACTACAGTAAATCATGTGGCGTCACTACAGTAAATCATGTGGTGTCACTACAGTAAATCATGTGGCGTCACTACAGTAAATTGTGGCGTCGCTACAGTAAGTCATGTGGCGTTACTACAGTAAATCATGTGGTGTTACTACAGTAAATCATGTGGCGTCACTACAGTAAATCATGTGGCGTCACTACAGTAAATCATGTGGTGTTACTACAGTAAATCATGTGGCGTCACTACAGTAAATCATGTGGTGTTACTACAGTAAATCATATGGCGTCACTACAGTAAATCATGTGGCGTCACTACAGTAAATCATGAGGTGTTACTACAGTAAATCATGTGGCGTGACTACAGTAAATCATGAGGCGTCACTACAGTAAATCATGTGGTGTGACTACAGTAAATCATGTGGTGTCACTACAGTAAATCATGTGGTGTCACTACAGTAAATCATGTGGCGTCACTACAGTAAATCATGTGGTGTTACTACAGTAAATCATGGTGATGTTGGTGATTTGTGACTGAAACTCCTGATCTTCGCTCATGGCTCAATGTTTCTCCTGGTCTCCACGTCAGCTCTGTTTGATCTGATATCTGTGGTTTATAACAGAGAACGCTGCCACTAGATCTCAATGTTATTAATTCTGTGGTGAACTCAAACTCTTTCTCACTGGACCTCCAGCGCTGTGTAGTAACGGTGTCATGTGATCGAAATCGGCCCATGTATGAGCTTGCGCTCAAACGAGTAAAGCAGTTCCGTTCCGCTTTCGTTTCATTTGCCGTTTGATGTTTCTTGTATGTAACAGACATGGCAGCTCTATCAGCACTGATTTCACAAAGCAACATTCTTTTAATTGCAACTTTATATCTCAAAAGTTGACGTTATGACTCTGTTTCTTGTAACTGTTTCTTTATATCTCACAGTATTACTTTATTTCTTCATTTAAATTCACAATTATTTTTTATTTCAGTGGAGACACATTTAACAGTAGTAGTATTTGTTCCTCGTTCAAAAAAAATGCAAAAAGTAAGCAAAAGTCTCTATCATATCACGTTTGTGTGTATGAGATACTAATGATTTATAATAATATCTCATGTGTGATCTGATCTGACAGTGATGGCGAATATGGTTGTTGAACAGATTAGCGGCAGTATTCCCAACATTAATCAGTAATAGGGAGAACAAATCAAAGCCCCATGGCTCAATGTACAGTACAGTTCTTAATTCCATATTTGTCCACTTTTGAATGAATGGACTGATTTGAAAGGCTTGCTCAAAGCACACAACAGCACATCACAGTCCTGGATTCACAGAAAGAGCGGCGGTTCTGCCAGCGTTCAGTGCCAGCGCTCAGGGGCGGTACATGGACCGGCCGGTTGAGTGTGTGGCCCGTGTGGAGTAACGTGTGCTGTGACCGGAGACAGAAAAGCCCTGACCGGTGTTTTGACGGCCCGTGGGAGCCGGAGGAAGGGCTGCTTGTTTTCCGAGCGGAGAATCCAACACTAAAGATAAGATAACGGAGACTGACTGACCGACTGGCTGCACATTACATGCTTAAGAGATCTGAGTATTAAACTCTCCCACACTTCAAATGCAGATAATCATAAAATACTGCTTTCTGCTGCTAATTAAGACCACATGTTCATTTGAGTTTGTCTCCGTGTTTCCTCAGTATTTCTGTCTTGTTTTCCAGTAAAAATATCTAAACATTCTTACATCAAGATACATTTACTGGAGAAGCAAAATGATTTAAACCCCCCTATGATGCTGTTTTAAATGTTCCTAATGTTGTTCTGCCGTCTCCTATAACAGGTTTACATGCATCACATCAAAAAACACTAATTTCCTCATAATCTCCACTGCAGCTTCAGCTCTTTTCTCTCAGTGTCTGAAACACTTCAATCAAGGATTCAGTCTCTCTAAACCCCGCCTCTCTGAGAGCTGCTCTCCTCTGATTGGTCAGATGGCCCAATCTGCTGTGATTGGTCAGAAAGCAAATGCTCATTATCATACACTATATTGCCAAAAGTATTGGGACGCCCCTCCAAATCACTGAATTCAGGTGTTCAATCACTTCATGGCCACAGGTGTATAAATCAAGCACTAGGCATGCAGACGCTTCTACAAACATTTGTGAAAGAATGGGTCGCTCTCAGGAGCTCAGTGAACTCAAGCGTGGTACCGTGATAGGTTGCCACCTGTGCAATAAGTCCATTCCTGACATTTCCTCACTACTAAATATTCCACGCTCAACTGTTAGTGGGATTATAACAAAGTGGAAGCAATTGGGAACAACAGCAACTCAGCCACGAAGTGATAGGCCACGTAAAATCACAGAGCGGGGTCAGCGCATGCTGAGGGTCACAGTGCACAGAAGTCACCAACTTTCTGCAGAGTCAATAGCTACAGACCTCCAAACTTCTGTGGCCTTCAGATGAGCTCAAGAACAGTGTGTAGAGAGCTTCATGGAATGGGTTTCCATGGCCGAGCAGCTCATCCAAGCCTTACATCACCAAGTGCAATGCAAAGCGTGGGATGCAGTGGGGTAAAGCACGCCGCCACTGGACTCTAGAGCAGTGAGACGTGTTCTCTGGAGTGACCAATCACGCTTCTCTGTCTGGCAATCCCATGGACGAGTCTGGGTTTGGTGGTTGCCAGGAGAACGGGACTTGCCTGACTGCATTGTGCCAAGTGTAAAGTTTGGTGGAGGGGGGATTATGGCGTACCAAGACATTTTGGACAATTTCATGCTCCCAACTTTGTGGGAACAGTTTGGGGACGGCCCCTTCCTGTTCCAACATGACTGCGCACCAGTGCACAAAGCGTCGGTCCATAAGACATGGATGAGCGAGTCTGGTGTGGAGGAACTTGACTGGCCTGCACAGAGTCCTGACCTCAACCCGATAGAACACCTTTGGGATGAATTAGAGCCAGGCCTTCTCGTCCAACATCAGTGCCTGACCTCACAAATGCGCTTCTAGAAGAATGGTCAAAAATTCCCATAAACACACTCCTAAACCTTGTGGAAAGCCTTCCCAGAAGAGTTGAAGCTGTTATAGCTGCAAAGGGTGGGCCGACTCCATATTAAACCCTACGGATTAAGAATGGGATGGCATTAAAGTTCATGTGCATGTAAAGGCAGGCGTCCCAAAACTTTTGGCAATATAGTGTACGATATTAAGATGACCGTGATTTCTCTGAGAGCTGCTCTGCTGTGAAAACAAGCGCTCATTATCATATCTGAATCTCAGCTCTTGACACACAGTGATACGAACAGTAACGATGGCGTGGGTTTTACCGTATCAATCTCAGCAGAAACAGCGTCTTCTCCACATGAACAACACCAACCAAACTCTTCCAGTCTCAGAGACAGCTACAGTGTGTGAGGGCGGGGCAAAGAGACGCTGTCAGCCAATCAAGACCAGAGGCGGGTATTATGCAAATTATTTACAAACCTACATAGTGTGAGACTGAATTACTGACGACTCGTTTCAGTTCAGAATCGCTTCTTTCTTTTAGGAGACAAAAACTTTTATCTGATCTTTGCAGAGCTTTATTGCACACTACAGGAATATCTGAAAAAGCACAATAGGGACACTTTAAGATATTAAGTGAGTTTGTGCTTAAAACAAGAACAAATATGTGCCAGTGGGGTCAGAAAAACAAACATAATTCAAAGAGAAAACCACATTGGCAGATATTTGTTCTTGTTTCAAGCACAAACTCATTTTTTTAATTTTTCAGAAAACAAGACTTCATATCTTGTGTCATTTTGCTTCTCCAGTAAATGTGTTGATCTAAGAACGTTTTGTACTGAAACAACACTGATGAAGAGCCTGATGTTTTGCAGTGAGTGTGTGTGTGTGTGCGCGCTCACAGGAGGAGGGTCTCAGCCGAGCCTCCTCTGCTTTAAGACCCTCCCAGCGGCCGTCGCGTATCAGTTTCTCTCTCATGGAGCAGAGAGTCAGTTGTGCGCGGGACCAGAGCGCTCTGTGAGCGGAGCAGACTCTCGGTCAGGCTGTGTGTGGATGCGCTCGAGGTCTGAGAGAGGCTGGACGAGCCGCTGATGCTTTGACACTGGAAGCACAATGACTCTTCTGGGCTCTGAACACTCCGTTCTGATTCGCAGCAAGTTCAAATCAGGTGAGACTTTTACTCTTTTTCATGATCAAGATCATTTCAAAGATGTCACAGTCTTTGAGGAGGACTTTCCTCTGGAATATGAAGCTTGGTACTTTTGGTTGTTGCATACGCTTTTAGACACACTGCTTCCAACAGCCTTAAGTGCTCTAAAACAGGGGTCAAAGGTCATCAGGTGCGACCTCTGTCACTTAACCTCGACATGACCGCACTGCAAAAACTGATTTTCCTAGTGTTTCTGTCTTGTTTTCCAGGACGAATCAAAACATTCCTAAACCAAGATACATTTACTGGAGAAGGACTTCAAGATGTTATGGTTACACTTTATTTTAAGGTGTCATTGTTACAGTGTAATTATACATTTAAGTACTGAGTAATATTGATTAACTACATGTACTTACTATAGGGTTAGTGTTTGGTTGAGGGTTAGTTGCATGTAATTATGCATAATTTACCGTGGTAAGTACATGTAACATATGTAACAAGGACACTGTAACATAAAGTGTTACTGATGTTATATATATAAAAGATTAGTTTATGCTTTAAACAAGTCAAATCATCCCTTTATATTAAGTTTATTTTTCTGATCCCATTTAAAGATTTTTTTTTTTCATGTTTTAAGCATAAACTCACTTCATTTTGATGCGTTTTTCCATAAAAAGTAATTAAATGTAAACTCAAGTAAATGTATCTTGATGTGTTTGTGCTGGAAAACAAGACAGAAATATTGAGGGAAATTATAACTCCTAAATCTGGCTTTTACCTGCTTCTCACCTTTGTTTACTAGTATTGACTCTTACTTTTCTCTCTGTCTGTCTCTGTACATCTCTTTACGTGTGTGAAAGCCTTTCCGTGTAGCGCGTGGTCCATCGGTGAACAATGCTGCCACCTTTCTGATGAAAACGTTACTGAATAAGTCGATGTCAGAATCTGTAAAGATCCTCTTTGCTTCAAGATTCACTGCCGCCCGTCGAACTGTAGCTCGGCTCTCCTCTGGTTTGGCACATAATGGCTTTTACTGGCCGGAATTACAGACGAAATTGAGCTCTTCCTCGAGCGAAGGGAAATGAGCCTATGCTCAGGGGAAGAGAGGACGCACAGGGGCATGATGGGAGAAGCTGAGCGGTGGCGTGTTGTGAGCGGCACACGTTAGTGTATTCTGATGCTTGACGGATGTGTGTGTGAGTGTGTGATTGAGCTGTTCTGATGGGACTCATACAGCGTGTTCCCTGTGGACGTGTCCGGTGAGGCCTCGTGTACAGATTACATAAGACGTTTGGACAAATTAAAATGTCACATCTGAGGTCAAGCTCTTAAACGCTGTCATTCAGCTTTATACAGAGACATTTGACCTGTTTACGCTCACGGCAAGAATGATTCTGTTTTGGAGAGACGATCAATGTTTTAAATATGCATACGCCGATGAGCTTAGAGAGCTTTTGATAACTGGCTCTATATAGTGTGCATGTGGTGGTGTTTAGCCAAAATTATCTTTTATTATCTTTTTTATTATCTTTCCACAGTGTTTCTACAGATAATGTGCCAGCGAGTCACTAAACGGCCATATTTAAATCATCTTTATGTAAAAAATTAACTTAAATGTAAGTGTTAATTGGTTAATGTAGGCTAATGTAAACGAGTAAAATACATTTAAATTTAATTTTAAAATTGCTCTGATACAGGGGTCATATATATTTAATGAACTTAAAGTAAATGTTTTCTGAAAAAAATATAAAAATTAAATTAGCTCATGCTTAATACAAAGAAAATTGATCTGGTTTTCCCTTTGAATGAAGTTTATTTGCTTTTTAAAATTGCAAATTGCATAGAATTGCACCGTGCATTTGTATGAAAAACTGCAACAAAAAATCTATATTTAAAATAAATGCAAAAAAAAAATAATAAATCTAGGCACACTGTAAAAAATATTTTTTTGAAGATTATTGGAGTACAAAAAAGTTTTTCAATTTCGATTTGAAATAAAAAGGCGGAGCCTCATAGCCACACCCAACTATTACATCATCACCACACAGACCAATGGTAGTTTGAAGATGTTTCACTTTGGCAAGATGTTTCTCAACTCCAGAAACAAACTTCATTTTGGCCTGATTGAGTTGGAAATGACGTCACACCAGATCACTGACTCAGAAATCATATATAACATGCCACCATGTAGTAACTCACCACGAGTCTCTGTACGAGTGCATGTGTCCTGGCTGTCTGTGTCATGTCAAGATTACAGCCGTGCTATTTACAGCCGTGTGTTACCAGCCGTCGCTCTGATACAGTGCATGACATCTCGTTTAGCAGAGCTACGCCAGCCTGTTCAAACAAGGACAGAACGTCTACGCGAGGTGGAAAAGTGTGTTCTAATAACGCTAACATTCCCATTAAGTTATGAAAACGTTATTTCTGAACACTCAAAACATCCCAAATTTTTTGAGGGAACATAACATTGTATCATTCTTCACACATTATTGGAACGTTACTTTTGAAATGTTCTCTGAGCGTTAGACGAACGTAAAACATTCCATGTACAATGTGTGAATAATGTTTTCGTGATAATGTTTTGAGAGCATAATTAAAGGGTTCATAACACACACAGTTTCTGCCAGTCTCATGTTAATCTTGAGTATTTATAGAGTAGTGTTGATCCTTCATATCTCCCAAGAGTCTTTAGTTTATCATCTTTATAAAAGACAGATACACTGTACCGATTCTTTCAGAAAACAGCCGAGCTCGTGGAGGCGTGC
Source organism: Coreius guichenoti (assembly GCA_039654105.1). Lineage (NCBI taxonomy): Eukaryota > Metazoa > Chordata > Actinopteri > Cypriniformes > Gobionidae > Coreius > Coreius guichenoti. The sequence continues at coordinate 558,852 of CM077187.1, forward strand.
AGTGGGCGGAGCTAAAGAGTCACAAACACACACACACACACACACACACACACACATCATGGCATTATCCCTGGATAACTCTTGATTCACTATACGTTGGTGTTGTTCACATTATATGCACTTACACACCGATTGCCAACAAAACACACACATTTGATGCAGTTTCACTCACCGCCTGCGGTTTCCACTCATGATCGGGAACAAACACACACACTTGCAGAACTCCGGAAACACAAACTGCATCCACTGTTCCCTTAACGCTGGGTTATTTGTGAAGCTGAACAAGCTGATCTTTCCCTCACACCAGAAACACACTTCTTTAGTGACATTGTTGATCTCGTGTCTAAACACACAACGCCAGCACCGCCGACGGCTCCCGTAACCCGAACGAAGCTCGTTGATGGACGCGCTCTTGCTCTCGCTCTGGGTGATGTGTGTGTGTGTGTGTGTGTGTGTGTGCGCTCATCCGGGAGAAATGCCCATATAAGGATTTCCACCCTTTATGACATCATACAGGGCCATACTCGAAAAAAACCTTCCGAAACTTGTTTGAATCCTGAAGGAGTGTATTTGGTACAGAAATATTTTCTGTTAATATTTTTTAAACTTTGTTTATCATGAGAATCAACTCTTTAACAGTGTAAATAAGGCAGAATGCATGAAATCGCTTTAGACCCCCCCTTTAAAGACCAGATAACTTTTAACGAACGTTTGTTAATAACTTTGAGAGAACCTTGACACAACGTTCCCTGTTACAAGTGGGGATATTCTAACATAGCATGTGCTTTGCAATTGCATAATTAATACGTAATTGCCTTCATTTTGGAGAAATTATACAGGGTACAAGTTGTTTTTGCAGGTATGTGCCTTTAGGACGAGTGCGGCGGCTATTTTTATGCTATTGAGTCACTCATCTGGTTCTGATTGTTGAGGGTTATGTGATCCAGTTTGTCTGCAAAGCTGTGATAATTCTTATTGAGGGCAATCACCGAGGGCAATCATGGGCTTTCTTTTGCCCTGCTCAAATGCTTTATGTTGCCAGAAGGCATTTTTCCACGTTCAGCTTTTATGAACTCACCTGTTTCTGGAGATCATAAGAGCAAACGTTCAAATCCAGTGACTGGCTAATGCATTAAAAGTTTGATCTTGATTGGTCCAGATTGAGTTTGGTTCCGTCTGCCAAACCCAGACTGGCAGTGCTGGTCTCGGCTCATGTCAGAGATCCTGCGAGAGGGTTGTTTGTGCGTGAGCGCTTGTCTCGCTGTGCCAGAGCTCAACATCATTAGATTTCTCTTGTTTGTCCACATACTTGCAGGCCATGACAGTTGCTGGCAGCGCTCACAGAACTACAGGTTGTGTGACCTAAACAAAAGCAGATGTACACACATCGCTGTGGCGTGATCTCAGAGGTATGAGCGAACACGCGGCCATCAGTGTGTCGACAGCATGATTATGAATCTGGCTGATTGATTGCGATGATAAATGGATGAACGCATGGATGAAGGAATGAACGTGGACAACTAGTAGAACCAAGGCTTATGTTTCGGGAATGTATTTCAGCAATATCACACGAGCAAGAATGATATTGTTCTGAATATCAACACAGCTGTGATTGCGAGTGTGATATTGCTTTCATAACAGTTTAATAAACAAAGAGTAACTTACATTTTTAGACACAATATTGCCATTTACTTTGTCTATTTTTGCTCCGCCAATGAAAATAGTTCCAGATGAGGCGAAAACAGAATCAATGCATTTCATTGCAAAACATGCATTAGTGGTGTTTCCTTCCTGAGTGAATCAGTGCTTGAGTGAATGATTCAATGACTCACTCATAAAGGCACTTACTTGTTTTGCTCCTGAATGGATCAGTGTTTGAATGAATCTCTTGAGTGAATGATTCAATGACTCACTCATAAATGCACTTACTTGTTTTGTTCCTGAATGGATCAGTGTTTTGAACGAATCTCTTGAGTGAATGATTCAATGACTCACTCATAAAGGCACTTACTTGTTTTGCTCCTGAATGGATCAGTGTTTGAATGAATCTCTTGAGTGAATGATTCAATGACTCACTCATAAAGGTACTTACTTGTTTTGTTCCTGAATGGATCAGTGTTTTGAACGAATCTCTTGAGTGAATGATTCAAAGACTCACTCATAAAGGTACTTACTTGTTTCAGTTCTGAATGGATCAGTGTTTTTCACTAATTGGATGAGTGAATGATTCACTGACTTACTCATAAATATAATGAATTGTTTAGTTCCTGACTGAATCAGTGTTTGAACAAATCACTTGAGTGAATGATTCACTGACTTACTCATAAAGACAGTTGTTTCATTTCTTAATGAATCAGTGTTTTGAACAAATTAGCTGAGTGAATGATTCAATGACTCATTTATAAAGACAATTACTAATTTTGTTCCTGAGTGAATCAGTGTTTTGTATGAATCGCTTGAGTCAATGATTCAATGATTCACTCATAAAGGCACTTATGTGTTTTTTTCCTAAATGGATCAGTGTTTTGAACGAATCTCTTGAGTGAATGATTCAATGACTCATTTATAAAGACAATTACTTGTTTCATCCCGAATGATTAAATGTTTTAAAAAAATCATTTTAATGAATGCTTTAATGACTGACTGAAAGACAGATGTTGCAGATAAGTGTTGAACTAACTGTTGTAAAATGTTATTTATAGAAGAGCGAAGCCATTTTTATGTATTTTCATGTACCTTTCAGCCTTGAATACAGTATGATATGCGCAGACGTTTAAAGACTGTCGTGATGAGAGACACACCACCCAAAACAAAGACAAAAATGAAGCAACAGGGCCACAAATATTTCTTAAAACAGGATGTAGGGCTCTGATAAACACAGCTCCTGGCTTTAAACAAACCTTCCCTTCAGTGTGTGGTCCTTATGAAGCCTGGGAGGGACGCACTCATAAACGTGAGAGGTGGGCTGTTAATCCACGCTGGAGTGTGTGTGTGTGTGTGTGTGTGTGTGTGTGTGTGTGTGTGTGTGTGCAACATCTGCCCGTCTGAAGGGGATGATGTGTTCCTCCTCCGGACACAGATTAATGTCTGATTTGTGCAGCTTCACTCATTATCTGTTTCCTCCTCCACCCACAGTCCTGCAGCTGAGACTCCAGCAGAGGAGGACACGCGAGCAGCTCGCTGACCAGGGTATCATGCCTCGTGAGTAGCACCTTCACACACACACACTACATGGACAGGGCATTACTGGTATTTAGGTGTTTCCATGGCAGCAAGCATCAGGTGACCGGACTAAAGAGCTGCTCTGGGATCCACAGTCACACACTCAACACCTGCTAACATTCACACACACTCGCTGGAGTCGCCCGGCTCCGCACAGGTGATAAGAAAGATAATAAACAGATGATCAGGAAAAACAGCCTCACTTCATGCCTGAAAATGAGATTATGGAGATTGTCCATGCTTCCATTTCAAGGGCTTGTGAAAATATAGAGACTTTTGGAAGTTTTTGCATCATATTAATAATGTAATGACTTTCAAATGTAACCATCAGTGTGCAGAAGTCACCAACTTTCTGCAGAATCAACAGGTCAGACCTCCAAACTTCTTTGGCCTTCAGATTAGCTCAAGAACAGTGTGTAGAGAGCTTCATGGAATGGGTTTCCATGGCCAAGCAGCTCATCCAAGCCTTACATCACCAAGTGCAATGCAAAGCGTGGGATGCAGTGGGGTAAAGCACGCCGCCACTGGACTCTAGAGCAGTGAGACGTGTTCTCTGGAGTGACCAATCACACTTCTCTGTCTGGCAATCCCATGGACGAGTCTGGGTTTGGCGGTTGCCAGGAGAACAGGACTTGCCTGACTGCATTGTGCCAAGTGTAAAGTTTGGTGGAGGGGGGATTATGGGGTGGGGTTGTTTTTCAGGGGTTGGGCTTGGCCCCTTAGTTCCAGTGAAAGAAACTCTTATTGCTTCAGCATACCAAGACATTTTGGACAATTTCATGCTCCCAACTTTGTGGGAACAGTTTGGGGACGGCCCCTTCCTGTTCCAACATGACTGCACCAGTGCACAAAGCGTCGGTCCATAAAGACATGGATGAGCGAGTTTGGTGTGGAGGAACTTGACTGGCCTGCAGAGAGTCCTGACCTCAACCCGATAGAACACCTTTGGGATGAATTAGAGCGGAGACTGCGAGCCAGGCCTTCTCGTCCAACATCAGTGCCTGACCTCACAAATGCGCTTCTAGAAGAATGGTCAAAAATGCCCATAAACACACTCCTAAACCTTGTGGAAAGCCTTCCCAGAAGAGTTGAAGCTGTTATAGCTGCAAAGGGCGGGCCAACTCCATATTAAACCCTACGGATTAAGAATGGGATGTCATTAAAGTTCATGTGCATGTAAAGGCAGGCGTCCCAAAACTTTTGGCAATATAGTGTATTTATAAAGTAGTAGTATTTTTTGCAAATATTATGAAAAGCAGGTTAAAGTATAAATATCCTTGTGCTTTTGGGGAGTCGCACCTCATGAGTTTTCACAGCCGTGTCATAAAAAGGTGAAATTATTTGACACTTTTAGAGACTCACTGATCTTGTCGTCTCTGTGACATCATTTCCTCTTTCAGATTTTCTCTGCGTGTTGGTTTGACCACATGACTTTGATTTTGTGCACAAAAGTTTTGCGATTTTTTTTTTTTTCCACTACTTAATTAGATTTACTTTTCAAGACTTTAATTAAGTGGGGTTTTTTCTCCATTATGATTTAATGATTCCAAAATATAGAAATTAATTGAATTCAGAGATCATAGAACAGGGGATTTCAAGTCATTGTATGTATGAACTGCATTTTTTATGTATTTTTGACCAGGATTATAATAGTTAAATAAAACAAGAACAAAAAAACATTTTTGTTACTTTAAATCAAATAAATGTTAACTAAAACTGATTAACATAAAATATAAAAAACCATAAACTTTCTTTTGCTTTATTAAAAACATTTTCAATGTATTCATTTTTATTTAGTTTAACTTTATGTACTAAAATAACTGAAACTAAAACTGAAATAAAAATTTATGAAAATTATACAATCATATTTTTTAGAAAACTAATAAAAATGTCAAAAACACGCAACTAAATTACCAAAACTTTAACTTAAAATAAAATTTAAATATAAAAATAAAAGCTATAGCATCTCAGATGATAAAGTAACACTGGATATGATAAACAAAAGAGACGTCACTGACCCATATATTTAAAGCCGTGTATGATCATTCATAACTAAACGCCCACAGATATTAAAGAAAGCACAGTCAGTCAGATTTATTTGTATAGCCCCTTCATTCAATAGAAAGAGATTCAAAGCAGCTTCACAGCATCATTAGGAAAGTCTGTCCGTCTGATAAAATATACCAAGTCTTATTGGAGTGTGTAAGATTTAGCTCGAGGTTTAATAATATCTCAGTATTTGGTGTATATACAGTATATTTCCTCTCGTGTTGAGGTGTTTTACACACACTATGGCTGCTCTGTTTTCCGTGAGATGACCTGAAGAATCGGCCCGGTCTGAGAGATAAACTCCATCCTGCGCTGTGATTGGCCAGCCTAAAAAAGACTATTCAATGGCTGTTTATCTTTGTACGGCAGACGATAGGTCGGCAGAGTCAGATAAACAGGGTTTTAAAGCGTTTAAATGGGTGATACGTGCTCGAGTCTAAATACATGTGGGAAAGGGATCGCTGTATCGCTGCAGACAGAATGTTTAGAGAATGTGTGTTTTACGGCACGCGCCTGTCCTGGGTTTATTTTCTGACTTACGACAATTGTTCTTGTGTTTGTTTTATTTATGCGTGGCGATATCTGGTGAGGAGTCCGTCCACACGATATCTCTCATGAATCACACACACCTCACGTCTCACAGCGCTGGAATTATGCAATGGGTCGCATTCCTGCGTGAGATGATGTTTCAGTCGCTCCTGTGGTTTCTGAGGACGGGCCGCACATACACTCCTGTGTGCATTTCCCTGAGCACATCTGCTCTTTATTACACACTTGAAAGCAGCAGTCGGGGGTT
>CM077187.1:567418-624918 GCA_039654105.1 Coreius guichenoti
AATTGTCTTAGTCGAGTCCGATTGTTTCAAAGCTTTACAGTGACAAACAGGAAAATAAAATAAAACAAATAGCATTGGGGTCGGTAAGATTTTAATATTTTAGTCTCTTCTGCTCACCAAGGCTGTGTTTATTAGATCATAAATACAGTAAAACAGTGAAATATTACTCCAGTGTAAAGCAGCTGTTCTCTATGTGAATATATAGTAAAGTGTAATTTATTCCTGTGATCAAAGCTGAATTTATCATCATTACTCCAGTCTTCAGTGTCACATGACCCTTCAGAAATCATTCTCATATGATGTTTAAAAACATTAAATCATTTTGACCCCAAACTTTTGAATGCTAGTGTATAAAGATCAAGTTCAGTTCAATAACTGTCAATGCTGCAAAATTCATAATTTATGAATGAAATGTGATTCAGCTATAAGCAGCTCTACAGATGTATTGTGAAAGTGTGTACTCGTTATATTTAATGTTTCATAACATGTGATTTTTCAGACCGGAGATTACTTAAAACATAAAATCAGAAGCAGACCAGAGAAATCGGAGCTCGTCAACATGCGTATTCTACAAGGTAAGAGCTTCTGATTATAAAATATACTATGATTAATCTAGGTGTCTGATGAACCTATGGGTATTATGAATATTTTCAGCTCTTGTCACTAAATGCATGAATGTAAATAACAATATTTATATACATTTACACCGATCAGGCATAAAATTATGACTACTGACAGGTGAAGTGAATAACACTAATTATCTCTTCATCACGGCTCCTGTTAGTGGGTGGGATATATTAGGCAGCAAGTGAACATTTTGTCCTCACAGTTGATGTGTTAGAAGCAGGAAAAATGGGCAAGCGTAAGGATTTGAGCGAGTCTGACAAGGGCCAAATTGTGATGGCTAGACGACTGGGTCAGAGCATCTCCAAAACTGCAGCTCTTGTGGGGTGTTCCCGGTCTGCAGTGGTCAGTATCTGTCAAAAGTGCTCCAAGGAAGGAACAGTGGTGAACCGGCGACAGGGTCATGGGCGGCCAAGGCTCATTGATGCACGTGGGGAGCAAAGGCTGGCCCGTGTGGTCCGATCAAACAGACAAGCTACTGGAGCTCAAACTGCTCAAGAAGTTAATGCTGGTTCTGATAGAAAGGTGTCAGAATACACAGTGCATCGCAGTTTGTTGCGTATGGGGCTGCATAGCTGCAGACCAGTCAGAGTGCCCATGCTGACCCCTGTCCACCGCCGAAAGCACCAACAGTGGCACGTGAGCATCAGAACTGGACCACGGAGCAATGGAAGAAGGTGGCCTGGTCTGATGAATCACGTTTTCTTTTACATCACGGGGATGGCCGGGTGTGTGTGCGTGGCTTACCTGGGGAACACATGGCACCAGGATGCACTATGGGAAGAAGGCAAGCCGGAGGCAATGTGAGGCTTTGGGCAATGTTCTGCTGGGAAACCTTGGGTCCTGCCATCCATGTGGATGTTACTTTGACACGTACCACCTACCTAAGCATTGTTGCAGACCATGTACACCCTTTCATGGAAACGGTATTCCCTGGTGGCTGTGGCTCTTTCAGCAGGATAATGCCACAACGCAAAAATGGTTCAGGAGTGGTTTGAGGAGCACAACGAGTTTAAGGTGTTGACTTGGCCTCCAAATTCCCCAGATCTCAATCCAATCGAGCATCTGTGGGATGTGCTGAACAAACAAGTCCCGATCCATGGAGGCCCCACCTTGCAACTTACAGGACTTAAAGGATCTGCTGCTAACATCTTGGTGCCAGACACCACAGTACACCTTCAGGGGTCTAGTGGAGTCCATGCCTCGATAGGTCAGGGCTGTTTTGGCAGCAAAAGGGGGACCAACACATAATGTTATGCCTGATCGGTGTATATATTGTGCCATGATGTGAGTTGATCGTGTTTTTTGGCTGGAGCGTTTGTCACTTCAGACTGGCTTCAGTGTTTAATCTGGAGTGACTCTGGTTCCTCATCATGTGTGTGTTTGAGTGAAGAGCTTGTGTTTATTGCTCAGAGCCGGCCGGCGAAGGCCTCGCACAAGATTCTCAGACCAAACTCAAGCGAGCCAGGCTTGCGGACAACCTGAACGAGAAGATCGCTCTGAGACCCGGCCCACTAGAGCTGGTGGAGAAAAACATAATTCCGGTCCATTCCACTGTTAAAGAAGCGGCTATGAAAGGTATTAATATAGTTATTGCATGTTTTTCTATAGCTATAAGATTCTTCACTAACTCCTGAAAAACAAGCCTCTTTTTTCTTTTTTAGGACATACACTATATTTCCAAAAGTTTTGTGACGCCTGCCTTTACATGCACATGAACTTTAATGACATCCCATTCTTAATCCGTAGGGTTTAATATGGAGTTGGCCCACCCTTTGCAGCTATAACAGCTTCAACTCTTCTGGGAAGGCTTTCCACAAGGTTTAGGAGTGTGTTTATGGGAATTTTTGACCATTCTTCTAGAAGCGCATTTGTGAGGTCAGGCACTGATGTTGGACGAGAAGGCCTGGCTCGCAGTCTCCGCTCTAATTCATCCCAAAGGTGTTCTATCGGGTTGAGGTCAGGACTCTGTGCAGGCCAGTCAAGTTCCTCCACACCAAACTCGCTCATCCATGTCTTTATGGACCGACGCTTTGTGCACTGGTGCGCAGTCATGTTGGAACAGGAAGGGGCCGTCCCCAAACTGTTCCCACAAAGTTGGGAGCATGAAATTGTCCAAAATGTCTTGGTATGCTGAAGCATTAAGAGTTCCTTTCACTGGAACTAAGGGGCCAAGCCCAACCCCTGAAAAACAACCCCACCCCATAATCCCCCCTCCACCAAACTTTACACTTGGCACAATGCAGTCAGGCATGTCCCGTTCTCCTGGCAACCACCAAACCAGACTCGTCCATGGGACAGACAGAGAAGCGTGATTGGTCACTCCAGAGAACACGTCTCACTGCTCTAGAGTCCAGTGGCGGCGTGCTTTGCCCCACTGCATCCCACGCTTTGCATTGCACTTGGTGATGTAAGGCTTGGATGAGCTGCTCGGCCATGGAAACCCATTCCATGAAGCTCTCTACACACTGTTCTTGAGCTCATCTGAAGGCCACAGAAGTTTGGAGGTCTGTAGCTATTGACTCTGCAGAAAGTTGGTGACTTCTGTGCACTGTGACCCTCAGCATGCGCTGACCCCGCTCTGTGATTTTACGTGGCCTACCACTTCGTGGCTGAGTTGCTGTTGTTCCCAATTGCTTCCACTTTGTTATAATCCCACTAACAGTTGAGCATGGAATATTTAGTCGTGAGGAAATGTCAGGAATGGACTTATTGCACAGGTGGCAACCTATCACGGTACCACGCTTGAGTTCACTGAGCTCCTGAGAGCGACCCATTCTTTCACAAATGTTTGTAGAAGCGTCTGCATGCCTAGTGCTTGATTTATACACCTGTGGCCATGAAGTGATTGAACACCTGAATTCAGTGATTTGGAGGGGCGTCCCAATACTTTTGGCAATATAGTGTATTTTAGTCAGTCATATTACAATCAGCTGCGAGAAAATATGTATTGCATCTTCTGTGCGTGAGTGTCCCTGCGATGGCAGATTCCTCAGAGTCCTCCCAACAAACACAGCTTGATTTATGAGGCCGTCGTCTCCTCTCAATGTGTTTACTATGTGGTCGGACCGCAGTATGTTTTCCCCTCAGATCCCCCAAAGCCAATGTTTTCGGACATGCTGAAAGTAAACATTTGCCTGTGTCCCCGGAGCGGTCTGTAAATGCATCGCATGAGGCTGGGGGCGACGGTTTATATTAGCTCAGCGTGTTTTATTGAGACAAACAGCAGCTGTATTTAGATCCACCCTTTACGCTGGAGATCAAATGAACGTCCCCCCGTTTCTCTGTTTTGACTCGCCATGATTTATGCGGCTCCATCCAACCTCCTACAAAGGTGTTTGAGGAGACGGAGAGGCTCGTCCAGAGACGCCCGCTAGACCTGTGTCACTTCAGAGTCACTCTTCTGTAATCTGCTGTTGTCAGAGCAACTTTAGTCTTTGTTCAAATGTGCATTAGAATTTGCAGTAAGTGCACATGCATCCATAGCTGTGTGTCCATCCAACACTGAGAATTTAACTTGTGCACAAAATTTGAATATGGCGTAAAACATTTGTGAATAATTCCATCCCATCCCAAAATTATGACTTCCTGTGGTGGAAGTTGCTCAGTCGGGCTCTTTTCCCCTCCATCATAAATGAGTTCAGGTGAAACACAATAAACACTGTCATGTTCTCTTGCGTTGGGATGCTGGTGTTTGGGAACTCAATCGTGTGAGACACTTCTGGAGGAATACACACACACACACACACACACACACACACACACACACACACACACACACACACACACACACATACACACACACTAAACGCTTCTGGAGGAATTAAACCAAATCATTCTGATCACAGACTTTGACTCAGGTGTTTCAGAGCCACCAAACCAACATTTGAGATGCTGCAACGCCATTGGTCCACTGGTTAGGCCAGTTATCCAATCACAGCCTCTGCTGAGGGTTTTGTTGCGCATCGAGGGATTTATTCAGTAAATGTGTTTCCATCACCTCAACTGAGCGCATGTGTTTATTATGAAATATCCCAAAATGCGGATGGAAACAGCTGGAGGGGAAAGAGTTAAAAATGTTGAGGCCAATGACGTGACATTGGACTCTTTCTACACTGAAAGACAATATTAATAATAATAATTACTACTACTACTATTATTATTATTATTGCATTTATGTCCCAAATTCTGGGAATAGTTTTGGGAACTCATATAAAATAAATAAAGTAAAATCCATATATAATATTTGTTGATATTTTGAAAAGTTAGCACCTCATTTCACTGACCTTTTGTTGAAAATGAAATATTCAGATTCAGGTCCTAATTTTGTTCTGTTTTTGCGGAAGGTGTTTCGTGCAGATGAAGTGAGCTTGAGTCCCACCTCTCCTCTGTGTCTATAAATAACATTAAATGGCACTGCACAGATTCTATGATTGCACAGGCGTTTTCTTCACAAACACTGACTGATGATCTCAGATCGAGTGTGTGACGGTCAGCTGCTCGCTGGGCCTCGTCACAATGTCACAGTCCGTCCAACATCAACAAGTGAAGGAAATAACTCTCACACACTACTGAGTGTGACGGTGTGTGTGCCCAGCAGAGAACCTGATTGAAAGCAGTCCCCTGCACTGCTGCTGGCAGCTCACACACTCACACACACACACACGCAGACTCACACAGACACACACACTCACTCACACACTCACACTCACTCACACAGACACACACTCACACACACACACACGCACTCTCACACGCACACACGCTCACACTCACTCACACACACACACACATACACTCACACAAACACACACTCACACACACACTCACACACACGCAGACTCACACAGACACACACTCACACTCACACACTCACTCAGACACACTCACACACGCACTCTCACACACTCACACACGCTCACACTCACTCACACAAACACACACACACACACACACATACACTCACACAAACACACACTCACACACACGCAGACTCACACACACTCACTGACACACACACACTCACACACTTTGTGTTAATGATGAGTGTTCAGCACGTGCAGCAGACACACACAGACAAACACACTCTCTCGCTCACACACACACACACTGTGTGTAAATGACGAGTGTTCAGCACGTGCAGACACACACAGTGTTTTACTCAAATACTGACAGACTTCAGAACCTGTGACTCTCACACACTGTGATGTCGGTGGCTTCACGTCAGCAGAACCCGAGTGTGTTTGTGTTATCTCTGCTCTGTGTGTGTTCTTGGATTGATCCGTGTCTCTGTCAGCTTATCTTCATGTGTCTCCGGTGTCCCTCTCCTATCTCTCCAGTGACCCATGGGAAGCTCCCGCGGCAGGAGGACTCGTACGCGTTTGAGGAGGACAGCGGGAGCGAGAGTCTGTCTCCGGATCGCAGCGAAGAGTCGCTCACAGAGAACAAGAGCAGCGGCTCGACCTCGCCGACACTCACCAGCACTGAACACGTGAGCTGTCATGCTTATCATATCATATCATAGGTCAGATGAACGTGAAGGTTCAGGGCTGGTTTGGTCTCTCTGCCCCCTGTGGTGGCTCGGGGAACTGCAGGTTCTGCTCAGGCTCCGAGGGGCCGTTCGGATCCGTCTGACAGCTCTCGAACTCGAGTCCAGCTCCGCGTGCCAGCGTGTTTCTGAAGTGATTGTGCTCGATCGCTGTTCTCTGCCAATAATAAACCATTCGCTGGAGCTGTCAAGAGGCCTGGCATCAAATCACCATCACGCGGAGTCAAAGCGTGTACGGGATATTTAGTTTAGCTGTAATTTATGTACATGTTTAATAATAATCACCTCACGTGTGGCGTTTATTAAATGCAAAGTACTTGGGAAACATATATAAATCTTATAAACAATGTCACCTGAGTACATATGGAAACTGCAAGGAGAAATGTCTAACAGAAGAAATCATTTCTATTTATGTAGCCCTATAAGCGTACCGTATCATATTTGATATCTCCTTCTGTGTCTGACTGATCGTTTAGAGCAGGGGTCCAGGGGCCCTCAGGGGCCGCAAAGGAGTGACAGGGGACCGGGGAAAGTCTGGAGAAAAACCATGAAAAATGTAAATATATGAATAAGATTATAATTAATAAATAAATAAGTTATTAAATTAACATATGATAAAACGTAAAAAATAAATAATTCAATTAAGTCAATTAAAAGTCTAGAGAAAAAAAAAAGAAAAAAAAATAAGTAAACAAATAAATTAGATTAAATAAATAAATAAATAAATAAATAAATGATTGAATGTTAAATTATTATATGATAAAAATGTAAAAGAAAAAAAATGATATTAAAATAAATATATGTGGAGTAAAACTGTAATAATGTGACTATAATATATATATATACAATAAATAAATTTGATTAAATGTTAAATTAACATAATAAAATGTAAATGCATAAAAATGTGATTAATATAAATAATAAAAATTATATTTAAATAAACAACTAAATGATACATTTAACAGTACAATATTATAGTGAGTAGAAAAGATATATAATAAAGTTGCTTAATAGAAACTAATGTTTGATAATATACATTTTTTAGTGTATTAATTGTGTGTTTATACATTTCTGGATGGGGTCCCTCACATGAGGATGATCATGTTTGGGGGTCCGTGGCGTCTACACGCTTGAAAAGCCCTGGAGTTTATTATCAAGTAAAAGTCTTTTAGTACAGGGCTTTTTTATTCATTTATATTAATCACATTTTTATTCATTTATTTACATTTTATTATGTTAATTTAACAGCAGAACCCGAGAACCCATTTAATCACATATTTATTTATTTATATATATATAATGGTATTTCTCAAATGTTTGCATGTTTATTTAAGCTAATTTATTTACTTATTTTAATGTTATTATTATTATATTCACATTTTTCATGGTTTTTCTCCAGACTTTTCCCCGGGCCCCTGTCAGGCCTTCGCGGCCCCTGAGGGCCCCAGTTTGGTTTAGTGTAACTGTACAAACGTCCTTCAGCTCGTGTCTTTCTGCTGTCAGATCTGCTCTGATTTTATCAAGTAAACACGAATAACTTCGATATTGTTAGTAATATTTCATCTGGTCTGAATGTTTACTTGATTATCCATCATCAGTTATTAGAAAAATCATGAGTCTCAAATATGATCATCAGGTTTATTAGTTCATCTGTCAATCATCATTGTATTGCATTGCATTATATGTTTTAAAATGATCATGAATCATCATTTGACGGTGGATTGATCTGTTATTAAGGGCCCTCAGAGCAAAGACGGCGGCGCTCAGAACCACGAGGAGAGCATGACGAACGGACAGGGAACGCCACCCATTCCCGTTCCTGCCATAGTCAAGGTACGCCTGAACACCCTCTCGCCAAATGACATCTGAAGCTCTCTCCCCAGACGGCACCATAGATCCATGGGCCGGATCTATGGTGCCGTCTGGGACTGTAAATCTGATATATCTGAGTTACTTGAATCCTCTGTTGTTCCTCAGTCCAAAGTGTCTGAGAAGAACCGCCACAAGAAGCCCAAAGACATCAAGCCCAAAGTGAAGAAGCTGAAGTACCACCAGTACATCCCGCCGGACCAGAAGGCCGAGCGCTGTCCTCCGCCACAGATGGACTCGGCGTATGCGCGTCTGCTCCAGCAACAGCAGCTCTTCCTGCAGCTGCAGATCCTCAGCCAGCAGAAGCACCAGACGCACACACACACACACACACAGCCGCAGACCAGCTTCAGCTACCAGACGCTCAACCCGCACAACACGTGAGTCCAGACGCTCGGGAGAAAATACTGATCAGAAGTGACAGTAAAGACATTTATAATGTTACAAAAGATTATATTTCAGATAAATGCTGTTCTTTCCATCAAAGAATCCTGAGAAATAAAATGTATCACGACTGTTTTCAATACTGATAATAATCATAACTGTTTGTTGAGCATCAAATCCTCATATGAGAATGATTTGTGAAGGATCATGTGACACTGAAGACTGGAGTAATGATGATAAATTCAGCTTTGATCACAGGAATAAATTACACTTTACTATATATTCACATAGAGAACAGCTGATTTACACTGGAGTAATATTTCACTGTTTTACTGTATTTATGATCTAATAAATGAGCAGAAGAGACTCTTCTTTCAAACACATGAAAAAAAAATTAACTATTCCAAACTTTTGAACTGTAGTGTGTATAGTTATATATATATGGGCTCCAGACTGTGACCAAATGGTGGCATTTTGCGACCTATTTTCCTATTTTCCTGCGATTTTTGCACATTACTGTTATTAATAAAAGTATATATATATGTTTTTATAGCATTTGTATGATGCTGAGAAACATAATGTTGAGTAGTTTCCGACTTCTGACTGATGTGTGTGTGTGTGTGTGTGAATCAGGCCGTCCGGCGAGCCGCAGGCGTCCTGTGCTTCAGCAGCCAATAGCAGCAGCTCGTCGTCTCCAGTGAAGAGCAGCTACTGCAGTCCGTCCTCCATCAGCTCCATCAGCCCCGTCCGACCCGCGCCGCTGCCCGCCAACCTGGACGACCTGAAGGTACTGCTCTCTCACAGGTCTGCTGACGACCCAAGGCTCGTAGGTTTAAATCAAACCGGCTATTGCTTTGAGAAAGCCTGAAACGCAGTGTGTGTCTCCCGTGCTGACAGGTGTCCGAGCTGCGGCAGCAACTGCGCATACGCGGCCTGCCCGTGTCGGGCACCAAGACGGCGCTCATCGAACGCCTGCGGCCCTTTAGAGACTCCAGCTGCGCTTCTCCGTCCAGCTCCGGAGACGTCAGCACCGCCACCTTCCCCGTGACGCCCACCGGGTCGCTGTCGTCCTATCAGTCGCCGGCGTCTCACGGAGCCGCTTTCTATCCCTTCTGCAGCAGCGGCTCCACGCCACCCATCTCGCCGGCCTCGTCCGACCTCTCCGTCAACGGCTCGCTGCCCGACAGCTTCAGCGACGTCACCATGTCCTCGCCACAGTTCGGCCTGCAGCCCTCGCCGGACGACGGTCTGGGACTGGACGCAGAGAAGGACAAGATGCTGGTGGAGAAGCAGAAGGTGATCGAGGAGCTGACGTGGAAGCTGCACCAGGAGCAGAGGCAGGTGGAGGAGCTGCGGCTGCAGCTGCACAAGAGGAAGCGCGACTGTCCCGCTCCGCCGCAGCACGTGATGCACCTTCAGCCTCCGCCACACATGCAGCAGTTCTACGGCGTGTCGGTGAAGCAGGAGCACGTGGCCTCCAGCTGCCCGCTGTCTTCCAAGCAGATGAAAGGCGTGTGTGTGGGTCACTGTGAGCTGCCGGCTGCGCCGCACTGCCTCGAGCTGCCGCCGTCCGCCTTCCTGAGCCCTCAGTGTTCTCCTCAAGACTCGCCCGTCACCAAACCCTCCAGCAGCCCTCAGCCCTCCTCGCCCGTCCAGCCGTACCTGCTGAGAGACGGCTGCTCGCACAGACACGCGCGCAACATGCAGGTGCTCCATCATCACATCCACTTGTTCAGAAATACATTAAAAGTGCAGTTCACACACAGCTCTTCTATGATGAGCATTTACACATTTACATTCATGTATAAACACTGCAAAAATCACGTTCTTCCTCAGTGTTTCTGTCTGTTTTCCAGCACAAATATCTAAACATTATTACATCAAGATACTTTACTGGAGAAGCAGAATGACATATTAAATCTTTTAAGTTCTGGCTGAAAACAAGAACAAATATCTGCCAATGGAGTCAGAAAAATAAACTTAATTCAAAGGGAAAACAATAATTTTTCTGACTCCATTAGCAGATTTTTTTTTTTTTTTGCAGTGTAGAGTCAATCACCCGTCCTTTTGTCTAGATCTATATATATACATATATATATATATATATATACAGTATACGCACATTTTTTTATGTTAGATGCGATTAATCACGATTAATAAATTTTTGACAGCACTTAAAAATATATATACAGTACAGGTCAAAAGTTTGGAAACATTACTATTTTTTATGTTTTTGAAAGAATCTCTTCTGCTCATTTATTAGATCATAAATACAGTAAAACAGTGAAATATTACTCCAGTGTAAATCAGCTGTTCTCTATGTGAATATATAGTAAAGTGTAATTTATTCCTGTGATCAAAGCTGAATTTATCATCATTACTCCAGTCTTCAGTGTCACATGATCCTTCACAAATCATTCTCATATGAGGATTTGATGCTCAACAAACATTTATGATTATTATCAGTGTTGAAAACAGTCGTGATACATTTTATTTCTCAGGATTCTTTGATGAATATAAAGTTCAAAAGAACAGCATTAATCTGAAATAGAATCTTTTGCAGCATTGTACTACCGTTCAAAAGTTTGGGGTCAGCAAAAAAAAATCTTTTTTTTAAAGAAATGAATACTTTTATTCAGCAAGGATGTGTTAAATTGATTAAAAAAAGTGATAGTAAAGTTTTATATTGTTAGAAAAGATTCTATTTCAGATTAATACTGTTCTTTTGAACTTTCTATTCATCAAAGAATCCTGAGAAATATGTTTTACACAACTGTTTTCAACATTGATAATCATAAATCCTCATATGAGAATGATTTGTGAAGGATCATGTGACACTGAAGACTGGAGTAATGATGATAAATTCAGCTTTGATCACAGGAATAAATTATATTTTATAACTATATTAAAATATAAAACCATTATTATTGTAATAATATTTCACAATATTACAGTTTTTTCTGTATTTTTTATCAAATAAATGCAGGCTTGAAATGACTTTTTTCAAAAATATTAATGCTTCCAAATTTTTTAAAGGTACTATACAAATAGTACCCTGACTTTATTTTTTGAAACTCCGACTTTATTTCTCGCAATTCAGACGATAAATAAAGTCAGAATTGCGAGATATAAAGTCAGAATTGCGAGATATAGAGTCAGAATTACGTGATATAAAGTCAGAATTGCGAGATATAAAGTCAGAATTGCGAGATATAGAGTCAGAATTGCGAGACATAAAGTCAGAATTAATAAAGTCAGAATTGCGAGATATAAAGTCAGAATTGCGAGATATAAAGTCAGAATTGCGAGATATAGAGTCAATAGAGTCAGAATTGCGAGATATAGAGTCAGAATTACGTGATATAAAGTCAGAATTGCGAGATATAAAGTCAGAATTGCGAGATATAGAGTCAGAATTGCGAGAGTCAGAATTGCGAGATACAGAGTCAGAATTGCGAGACATAAAGTCAGAATTAATAAAGTCAGAATTGCGAGATATAAAGTCAGAATTGCGAGATATAGAGTCAGAATTGCGAGATATAAAGTCAGAATTAATAAAGTCAGAATTGCGAGATATAGTCAGAATTGCGAGATATAAAGTCAGAATTGCGATAGTCAGAACTGCGAGATATAAAGTCAGAATTGCGAGATATAGAGTCAATAGAGTCAGAATTACGTGATATAAAGTCAGAATTGTGTGATATAAAATCAGAATTGCGAGATATAGAGTCAGAATTGCGAGATATAAAGTCAGAATTGCGAGATATAGAGTCAGAATTGCGAGATATAGAGTCAGAATTGCGAGAGTCAGAATTGCGAGATATAGAGTCAGAATTGTGAGACATAAAGTCAGAATTAATAAAGTCAGAATTGCGAGATATAGAGTCAGAATTGTGAGACATAAAGTCAGAATTAATAAAGTCAGAATTGCGAGATATAAAGTCAGAATTGCGAGATATAAAGTCAGAATTGCGATAGTCAGAATTGCGAGATATAAAGTCAGAATTGCGAGATATAGAGTCAGAATTGCGAGATATAAAGTCAGAATTGCGAGATATAGAGGCAGAATTGCGAGATATAAAGTCAGAATTGCGAGATATAAAGTCAGAATTGCGAGCGAGATATAAAGTCAGAATTGCGAGATATAAAGTCAGAATTAATAAAGTCAGAATTGCGAGATATAAAGTCAGAATTGCGAGATATAGAGTCAGAATTGCGAGATATAAAGTCAGAATTGCGAGATATAAAGTCAGAATTGCGAGATATAGAGTCAGAATTGCGAGATATAAAGTCAGAATTGCGAGATATAAAGTCAGAATTGCGAGCGAGATATAAAGTCAGAATTGCGAGATATAAAGTCAGAATTAATAAAGTCAGAATTGCGAGATATAAAGTCAGAATTGCGAGATATAGAGTCAGAATTGCGAGATATAAAGTCAGAATTGCGAGATATAAAGTCAGAATTGCGAGATATAGAGTCAGAATTGCGAGATATAAAGTCAGAATTGCGAGATATAAAGTCAGAATTGCGAGCGAGATATAAAGTCAGAATTGCGAGATATAAAGTCAGAATTGCGAGAGTCAGAATTGCGAGATATAAAGTCAGAATTGTGTGATATAAAATCAGAATTGCGAGATATAAAGTCAGAATTGCGAGATATAAAGTCAGAATTGCGAGATATAGAGTCAGAATTGCGAGAGTCAGAATTGCGAGATATAGAGTCAGAATTGCGAGATATAAAGTCAGAATTGCGAAATATAAAGTCAGAATTGCGAGAGTCAGAATTGCGAGATATAAAGTCAGAATTGCGAGATATAGAGTCAGAATTGCGAGATATAGAGTCAGAATTGCGTGATATAAAGTCAGAATTGCGAGAGTCAGAATTGCGAGATATAAAGTCAGAATTGCGAGAGTCAGAATTGCGAGATATAGAGTCAGAATTGCGAGCGAGATATAAAGTCAGAATTGCGAGATATAAAGTCAGAATTAATAAAGTCACAATTGCGAGATATAAAGTCAGAATTGCGATAGTCAGAATTGCGAGATATAAAGTCAGAATTGCGAGATATAGAGTCAGAATTGCGAGATATAAAGTCAGAATTGCGAGATATAGAGTCAGAATTGCGAGATATAAAGTCAGAATTGCGAGATATAAAGTCAGAATTAATAAAGTCAGAATTGCGAGATATAGAGTCAGAATTGCGAGATATAAAGTCAGAATTGCGAGATATAGAGTCAGAATTGCAAGCGAGATATAAAGTCAGAATTGCGAGATATAAAGTCAGAATTAATAAAGTCAGAATTGCGAGATATAAAGTCAGAATTGCGAGATATAAAGTCAGAATTGCGATAGTCAGAATTGCGAGATATAAAGTCAGAATTGCGAGATATAGAGTCAGAATTGCGAGATATAAAGTCAGAATTGCGAGATATAGAGTCAGAATTGCGAGATATAAAGTCAGAATTGCGAGATATAAAGTCAGAATTAATAAAGTCAGAATTGCGAGATATAGAGTCAGAATTGCGAGATATAAAGTCAGAATTGCGAGAGTCAGAATTGCGAGATATAAAGTCAGAATTGCGAGATATAGAGTCAGAATTGCGAGATAGAAAGTCAGAATTGCGAGATATAGAGTCAGAATTGCGAGATATAGAGTCAGAATTGCGAGCGAGATATGAAGTCAGAATTGCGAGATATAAAGTCAGAATTGCGAGAGTCAGAATTGCGAGATATAGAGTCAGAATTGCGAGATATAAAGTCAGAATTGCGAGATATAGAGTCAGAATTGCGAGATATAAAGTCAGAATTGCGAGATATAAAGTCAGAATTAATAAAGTCAGAATTGCGAGATATAGAGTCAGAATTGCGAGATATAAAGTCAGAATTGCGAGATATAAAGTCAGAATTAATAAAGTCAGAATTGCGAGATATAAAGTCAGAATTGTGAGATATAAAGTCAGAATTGCGAGATATAGAGTCAGAATTGCGAGATATAAAGTCAGAATTGCGAGCGAGATATGAAGTCAGAATTGCGAGATATAAAGTCAGAATTGCGAGAGTCAGAATTGCGAGATATAGAGTCAGAATTGCGAGCGAGATATAAAGTCAGAATTGCGAGATATAAAGTCAGAATTAATAAAGTCAGAATTGCGAGATATAAAGTCAGAATTGCGAGAGTCAGAATTGCGAGATATAAAGTCAGAATTGCGAGATATAGAGTCAGAATTGCGAGATATAGAGTCAGAATTGCGAGATATAAAGTCAGAATTGCGAGATATAAAGTCAGAATTAATAAAGTCAGAATTGCGAGATATAAAGTCAGAATTGCGAGATATAGAGTCAGAATTGCGAGATATAAAGTCAGAATTAATAAAGTCAGAATTGCAAGATATAAAGTCAGAATTGCGAGATATAAAGTCAAAATTGCGAGATATAGAGTCAGAATTGCGAGATATAGAGTCAGAATTGCGAGATATAAAGTCAGAATTGCGAGATATAAAGTCAGAATTAATAAAGTCAGAATTGCGAGATATAGAGTCAGAAGTGCGAGATATAAAGTCAGAATTAATAAAGTCAGAATTGCGAGATATAAAGTCAGAATTGCGAGATATAAAGTCAGAATTAATAAAGTCAGAATTGCGAGATATAAAGTCAGAATTGCGAGATATAGTCAGAATTGCGAGATATAAAGTCAGAATTGCGAGATATAAAGTCAGAATTAATAAAGTCAGAATTGCGAGATATAAAGTCAGAATTGCGAGATATAAAGTCAGAATTAATAAAGTCAGAATTGCGAGATATAAAGTCAGAATTGCGAGATATAAAGTCAGAATTAATAAAGTCAGAATTGCGAGATATAAAGTCAGAATTGTGAGATATAAAGTCAGAATTGCGATAAAGTCAGAATTGTGAGATATAAAGTCAGAATTGCGAGATATAAAGTCAGAATTAATAAAGTCAGAATTGCGAGATATAAAGTCAGAATTAATAAAGTCAGAATTGCGAGATATAAAGTCAGAATTGCGAGATATAAACTCTGACTTTATTTATCGCAATTCTGACTTTGAATGCTTCCAAATTTTTTACAGGTACTATATAAATATATTTGGAATTCGCAAATTTGAAATTTCACATGGATTCAAGGTTTAAAGAAAATGTTATTAGTTTTTACTTCATAATTACACCACACAACATTTTTAGGGTCATGAAATTTCATTTAGTTGAAAATGGTATAAAAGTTTTTCAAAAGCAACATAAATGCAAAGCACTCGGCTTGTGTTTAAAGCTCTAATCACGGACACATGTGTGACTGACGGCTGTTCTGTCACAGTTACAGCAGAAGAGTGTGTGTCCGCCGGCGAGCTGCTCGTATCCGTCTGACCACAGAAGCCTTCAGCCGCTCTACTCCAGTCCGTCCGAGAACAGCCTGAACCCCAGAGCCTCGTCCAAGCCCAAGAGCGCAGGCCTGCAGCAGAAAGTATGTGAAGAAGTCCAACTCATCTCACTCACTCACAAAAAGACACAGCAAGTCTCAGTCACACTGGGCTTCTGTTACAGTCGGCTCACCCATGTTTTGTCACACATTGGTTCTCACACAAACTGATTGTCATTGGGTCAGAGTTTATACCATCCTCCTGAGGAATATCGTGTGCTGTATTTCGATGCTGCCGCACACACACACACACACACACACACACACACACACACAGCGTCTTCTTCTGTCCCGTGTCGCTCTCGCTCCTGTGTAACGTTTGGCCCTGTCTCCTCATGTAGGAGGCTCTCTCACTCTCTCCCCGGCACCTCGAGCCCAAGTCTCCCACGTCCAGCTCTGTCTTCTGTAGCTCAGATTGTCCTGCCTCCGTCAGTAAGCGGCCCCCGTGCTATGAGGATGCTGTGAAACAGGTAAAGGCTTCTGTCTCGCTGCTGTCCTCTCGCACCGCCGCTCTCACGCTTCTGCCTGCGTCTGTAGAGCTTCCTCTGACACTGACGTGAGCGTTGCGTTACGGTCCTGCGCTTCAGGGAAACCCCTGCGATTAAACTCCCTCTGGGACTTACAGTTACCATCTCAATATTTCAGTGACACATTTGCATGTTCACGGTTCTCTGATGTAATGACATGCAAGTAAATAGATTTTTATAGTAAGTGTTTGACTTTGTAGCTGGATTTTAAAGCGGACTCAGTCCACATTACATTCACACTAGTGTTTTTGGAACCCAATCACAAAAATGCAGTTATGTGAATGTGTAAATGAAGCGAACGCCTCTTTCCCAAACATACGATGCAGAGACGGAGTTGGCAGCGTTTACTATGAAGCGAGACGCTCTGAGACGCTGGAAACGCCGGATCAGGATCTGACGCGTGTAAATGAAAACCGCGCTACGCTTCACTCTGTGTTCGGGAAACCCTGCTGTGCTTTATACTGATTATACACTGATTAAACATCTGCCAATAACTACAACACCTCCATTCAAAAACCCCTGCATAAATATCTTCCCAAAGCCATGAGAAGCCTGTTTCCTTCACCGAATACACTTTTTTATTTTTTTTTGACTTTTTATCTCACAACTCTGACTTTATTTATCGCAATTCCGACTTTATTTCTCACAATTCTGACTTTATTTCTTGCAATTCCGACTTTATTTCTCGCAACTCTGACTTTATTTTTTGCAACTCTGAATTTATTTCTCGCAACTCTGACTTTATTTTCCGCAACTCTGACTTTATTTATCACAACTCTGACTTTATTTATTGCAACTCTGACTTTATTTTTCGCAACTCTGACTTTATCGCAATTCTGACTTCTGACTTTATATCCTTGCAATTCCGACTTTATTTCTCGCATTTCCGACTTTATTTCTCGCAATTCCGACTTAATCTCACAATTCCGACTTCTGACTTTATATCCTTGCAATTCCAACTTTATTTCTCGCAATTCCGATTTTATCCCTTGCGATTCCGACTTTTTCTCACAATTCCGACTTCTGACTTTATATCCTTGCAATTCCGACTTTATTTCTCGCAATTCCGACTTTATTTCTCGCAAATCTGACTTTATCGGAACTCTGACTTTATTTTTCGCAACTCTGACTTCATTTTTCGCAAGTCTGACTTTATTTATCGCAAGTCTGACTTTATTTTTCACAACTCTGACTTTATTTTCCGCAACTCTGACTTTCTTTATTGCAACTCTGACTTTATTTATCAAAACTCTGACTTTATTTATCACAACTCTGACTTTATCTATTGCAACTCTGACTTTATTTTTCGCAAGTCTGACTTTATCGCAATTCCGACTTTATTTCTCTTCTCGCAATTCCAACTTCTGACTTTATTGCAATTCCGACTTTATTTCTCGCAATTCCGGCTTTATTTCTCGCAATTCCGACATCTGACTTTATATCATTGCAATTCCGACTTCTGACTTTATTCCTTGCAATTCCGACTTTATTTCTCGCAATTCTGACTTTATTTCTCGCAATTCCGACTTTGTCTCGCAAATCTGACTTTATCGGAACTCTGACTTTATTTTTCACAAGTCTGACTTTATTTTTCGCAACTGACTTCATTTTCCGCAAGTCTGACTTTATTTTTCGCAAGTCTGACTTTATTTTTCACAAGTCTGACTTTATTTATCGCAAGTCTGACTTTATTTTTCGCAGCTCTGACTTCATTTTTCACAACTGACTTCATTTTTCACAAGTCTGACTTTATCGCAAGTCTGACTTTATTTATCGCAAGTCTGACTTTATTTTTCGCAACGCTGACTTTATTTTTCGCAAGTCTGACTTTATTTATCGTTATTCTGACTTTATTTCTCGCAATTCCGACTTTATTGCAACTCTGACTTTATTTTTCGCAACTCTGACTTCATTTTTCGCAACTGACTTTATTTTTTGCAACTCTGAATTTATTTTTCGCAAGTCTGACTTTATCGCAATTCCGATTTCTGACTTTATATCCTCGCAATTCTACCTTTATTTCTCGCAATTCCGACTTTATTCCTCACAATTCTGACTTTATTTCTCGCAATTCCGACTTCTGACTTTATATCCTTGCAATTCCGACTTTATTCCTCACAATTCTGACTTTATTTCTTGCAATTCCGACTTCTGACTTTATATCCTTGCAATTCCGACTTTATTCCTCACAATTCCAACTTTATTTCTCACAATTCCGACTTTATATCCTTGCAATTCCAACTTTATTTCTCGCAATTCTGAGTTTAGATATAAACTTATTTAGATGTAAACTCAAAATTGTGATGGAAAAAGTCAGAATTGTGAGATAAAGGCCTGGTTTCACAGACAGGCTTAGATTAAGCCAGGATTAGGCCTTAGTTAAATTAGGACATTTAAGTAACTTTTATAAATGCGCCTTAAAAAAATCATTACTGGTGTTCATCTTGAATCAAAACAATGGCACTGACATATTAAGATGTGCTTTCAGTTAAAACAGCTCAAACATACATTTTAGTCTGAGACTAGCTTAAGCCTTGTCTGTGAAACCGGGGGAAAATGTCGCAATTAGCCTTTTATCATTTTTTTTTTTATCCCGTGGCGGGAACAAGCTTCCATAGAACGGGCACTGAGCGTCTGACAGATGTTCTGTTGAAAGCATGGATCACTAACCCGCCGGACGGCTCTTGTTGTTGTTGCAGCAGATGGTGCGCAGCCAGCAGATGGACGAGCTTCTGGACGTCCTCATCGAGAGCGGAGGTGAGTGCAGTGCCCGAGTCTTTTCCACACTCAAATATGTCATTTGAAACTCTCATGAGGCCCGCAGACGCTATTTGTGACTGGTGTTAAGTCGCTGTTTGTGCTGTGATGTCCTCCTCCTTCTTTTTAAAGAAATGCCAGCTAACGCCAAAGAAGAGAGGCCTCCTGTAACCAAAGTTGTGCCTCACCTTACAGTTTCGCCGAAGTTCCACAGACACTACAGTCACATGTCGCCCTCGCTGCTTCCCTACGAGCACGGAGACGGTCACCTGGAGGCGCTGCTGAGCCGGACGCAAGCGGACGCGGCGCTTCTGAAGATGAGTGCTGAGGACGGACGCTCGGACGAGGCAGCTGAAGGCTTCAGCGACAAACTGATGATGGACACGCCCGTATCGCCCACGGCCGGGAAGATCGCAGCGGTCGCCACCGAGAGCCAGGGACTCGGGATGACATTCACAGAGTCGCCATGGGAAACCATGGAGTGGTTGGATCTGACTCCGCCCAGCTCCGCCACGGCCTTCCATAACGGCCTGCCTCCCGCCGGACCGAGCATCTTCAACACGGAGTTCCTCGACGTCACCGACATCAGCCTGAACTCTGCCATGGACCTGCACCTGGACCACTGGTGAGGAGGAGCGGCTGGAAGCTCGTTTCCACCACGGAGGGAGAAATTAAAAAGTGATCGCAACCTCACAATTATGAATGTTCTCTCCCAGTTCTGAGTTTAAATCCCACAATTCTGACTTTTTTCTCTTAATTTTGCATTTAAATCCTGCAATTCTGATTGTTTGCTCCCAATTCTGAGTTTAAATCCCACAATTCTGAGCAATTCTAAGAAAAAAACTTGATTAACATAAACTTGCAATTTGGAAAAGAAAAATCTGAATTTTGAGATAGTCACAATTACATTTATTTTGTTATTCCATGGTGAAAAAATTGCGAGATGTAAACAGTTCAATGAAAAAAAGTCATAATTGCAAGTTATAAACTCGTAATTCCGAGAAAAAAGCTGAACTGTAGGTTTATATCTGGCTATTCTGACTTTTTCCTCAGAATTGTGATATAAACTCGTAATTGTGAGAAATAAAGTCGCTATTTTTAAAAAAAGATAACTGCGACTTTATCTCGCAATTCTGCGTTTGTATTTTGCAGGTCTGTATTTCTCAGTTTTTCTTGCAATTCTAAGAACAAAGTCAGAATTGCCTGATGTTAACTCATGATTGCGATACAAACTTGCAGTTCTGAAAAGAAAAAAAAGTTGTGAGATAAAAAGTTGCAAATGCCTTTTTTATTTTATTCCGTGGTGAAAAAAAGTCTGAATTGCAGGATTATATCTGGCTATTCTGACTTTGAATTTTGAGACAAACTTCTGATTCAAAAAGTCAGAGTTGTGAAATAAAAAGTCACAAATGCCTTTTGAATTGTGTTATTCTGTGGTGGAAACGAGCGTCGACAGGAACGGGCCGGTATCACTTCAGTAAAGCAGATGTTGGCTGAGTGTTTTAATGCTGTTTTATCACGGTCCATCAAAACTTGAATTGTTTTGACTATGGATTCTGCGGAAGAATGTTTTGATTACTGGAAACAGAAAGACGCTCCAAACCTGATTGGATTCAAGCAGGGACGTCCGTACCTTCCTTTTGTCAATATACATTTGTGGTGTGGGAAAAACACGTATTAATGCATCACACGAGTATATCACGTGTACTCTCGTCTCCTGTGCTATTGTAAATATTAATTCACACTTTCAGCTTACGGTAGAACATGCACACTTGATCTTTTTGAGAGCATTTCCTGTTCCTTCCCCGTCATCATCATGTCATTAATTTATTTAGAAAGCGCAAGCCTTTGGTTTTTACGCTACACTTTATGTGAGAGTATTTCCTCTTTAGATTCAGAAAAGAAAAACTCTAAAATCTTAAGCTCTTCATAATCACTGGAGAAGAACAACAATTGTTTAGAACAATCAAGCATTTTATTCTATTTTATATTTTGGAAATATCTTTCCCCAAAGTCTGCTTTGCATGATTATTATTATTATATCACTTCTGTTATTTTGAACATTCGTTAGCTCTTTTTTTTTTTTTAGTTGTTTTTATAATGTTTGGATCTTTCTCGTCTGATGTATTTATTTCAACCTTTTCTTTCCATTGGCATATTTTACATATTTATGAGACATTCCTTTTTATTAAAAACAAAGTAAAGTTGCTCGCGGTTAGGAGCGATGAGGACACCCAAACAAATCACGTTTGCTATCGTATATGGATCTGTCATTTATTATTCCTCCGTAATCTGACAAACCACATGCACTGCTGAGTTTTTAATGTCCCTGTTCCTCTCAAGACTGTCAAAGTCACATTATATGAATCGAAAATGACGTTCTGACAATCCAACAGAAGCAATGCGTCGAGTGATTCCCAGCACTTGTGAAAAATGAAATCTAATATATAGATTATAGATTAGAAGCTCAACTGTGAACATGTATTTGGGACCTGACGTGTTTTTTAATCTTTTGAAATAAAATCTTCAGTTAAGAGATTTTATTACTGGTCACTGAATAAATAATATTAGCTCACCAAAAGCTCAAACTGTGAATAGATTTTTTTTCTTATTTTCATGAAAGAGGTCAATGATGTTTTGTTTTTTTCAGTCTCTGATCATATTTTTCCTGCCGTTTGATGCCTTTGACTTCATACTGTGAAGCCTTACACAACACAGATGAATACATGAATCAGACAATCCTAAGAGTTTTATACAAATACACTTTTATAAGCAATAAACCCTGAGCTTTAAGTCCAGAACGAAGAAGCATGAAGGGCATTACAGACCAACAACAAGCTGTTTTATATTCAAGACTCAGTCCTGTTTTCATACGAGTATTAGAGACTCTATTTTTACACAAGCATCATTGTAGATGCAGGTTATTATAAAACTGTAATGATGTATAATGTTGGAAGTCCAGAAGAAATACTAGACATTATCAGGCAGTTTCATACAGTACTTTTAATAAAGATATTAGGTCAATTGTGTGTGTAAAGTTTTATGTAGAGTTGTGTAAAGAATGTCACGTACTCTGAAAGATTTTATTTTTCTATGTTTGCAGCCCAGAAATGACTTTGCTGTGTTGTATTTGGTTCCTCCTCCAGCTTTAGTTTCTCTTTAGTATGTTCTCTATTACTCTTCACCTCCTCGGGAAAGGGAGGTTGTGCGTCTTATTTCTTGTTCCTTTGATTCCTCCTGGGGAAAATATACACGTATGACAAAAAGCTTTTGTTTTGCTTGGCCACTGAATTACAGTATAAACTGTCCCAGTATTCGTCTACACCGCTGTATTACTGTAACGAGAGTTCAATAAACAATCATCAAACAAACACATGGACTCCATCAGTGTTTTCTGCTGAAACTCTAACACACATACAAGTGCTTTTAGTAACACTTTACAACAAGGTCTCATTTGTTAACATTAGTTAATGCATTAACAAACAATGAGCAACACATGCATAAAGCTTTTATTAATTTGACGTGTGTTAACAGATACAACTTTGGATCTTATAAATGTTGATATTAACATTAATGCTGTAGAAAGTTCATGTTTAACTAATGAATTTAAATGATGTATGATGATAAAGTGCAAATAAGTAAAAGTTTTTAATTTTCAGCAACACTTTACAATACAGTCCATGAGTTAATGCATTAACAATGAGCAATACATTTGTTACAGTATTACTAATCTTTGTTAAAGGTACACTATGCCTTCTAGTGGTTAAAAAACAAAATTGCATGCATTTTGCAGAAGAACATTCTTTTGGTTACGCTTCAGCTCTGAGCGGATGAATATGATTATCATACTGCTCATAAAACATTCAGTAGTCTTCAGAGATATTACAAGTTTGGACCCACTTTATATTAGGTGGCCTTAACTACTATGTACTAACATTTAAATTAATAATTTGATAATGCATTTATTGTGTACATACATGTTTTTACATTGTACTTACATTTTAAAAAATACCTGCATGTAATTACATCTGTAATTAATTTTTGTAATTACATTTATAATTACACTGTTGACACTTCCCTTACACCTAACCCTACCCTTAAACTTACCCATACCACCACACCTGTCCCTAACTTTACCCTTAAACTTACCCATACCACCACACCTGTCCCTAACTTTACCCTTAAACTTACCCATACCACCACACCTGTCCCTAACTTTACCCGTATCCCACCTCAATATCAGCAAAAGTGTTTTGCAATACAATATGAACACAATAAGTACATTGTACTTACATTTTGATGTAAGTACATAGTAGTTAAGGCCACCTAATATAAATAAAATGATCTTCACAAAAGATAATGCTTTACAGAGAACTCTGTTAGAGAGCTACATATGGCAGTTTATCTGTTCAATAAAACCCTTACCTGTTGAGTAATAAAACACCATCTCTGCTTCACTTTTATGTTGATTCTTGTTTTATTATGAGCTCTGTCGTGTTCTCTTTTCTCCAGCAGACTCTCCTGTTTGGCATTTGTTTAAAATGGGTGATTACCCGGAGGTTGGAGATTTAGCGGCTCCATGTCAACCTTTCTCACTCACTGTGACAACTCACCTCTGCCACTAACTAACCCCTGCCACTGACTAACCCCTGCCAACTAACTAACTCCTGCCAACTAACTAACTCCTGCCACTAACTAACTCACTCCTGCCACTAACTAACCCCTGCTACTGCCTAACCCCTGCCACTGCCTAACCCCTGCCACTGACTAACCCATGCCACTGACTAACCCATGCCACTGACTAACCCATGCCACTGACTAACCCATGCCACTGACTAACTCCTGCCACTGACTAACCCATGCCACTGACTAACCCCTGCCACTGACTAACCCATGCCACTAACTAGCCCATGCCACTAACTAACCCCTGCCACTAACTAACCCCTTCCACTAACTAACCCCTGCCACTGAATAACATCTGCCACTAACTGACCCCTTCCACTAACTAACCCCTGCCACTGAATAACATCTGCCACTAACTGACCCCTGCCACTAACTGACCCCTGCCACTAACTAACCCCTGCCACCAACTAACCTGTCACTAACTAACCCCTGCCAGTAACTAACCTCTGCCACTAACTAACACCTGCCACTGACTAACCCCTTGCCACTAACTAACCTCTGCCACAAAGTTACCTCTGCCACTGACTGACCCCTGCCACTGACTAACCTCTGCCACTGACTAACCTCTGCCACTGACTAACCCCTGCCACTAACTAGCCCATGCCACTAACTAACCCCTGCCACTAACTAACTCCTTCCACTAACTAACCCCTGCCACTGAATAACATCTGCCACTAACTGACCCCTGCCACTAACTGACCCCTGCCACTAACTAACCCCTGCCACCAACTAACCTGTCACTAACTAACCTCTGCCACTAACTAACACCTGCCACTGACTAACCCCTTGCCACTAACTAACCTCTGCCACAAAATTACCTCTGCCACTGACTGACCCCTGCCACTGACTAACCCCTGCCACTGACTAACCTCTGCCACTGACTAACCCCTGCCACTGACTAACCTGTCACTAACTAACCTTTGCCACTAACTAACCCCTGCCAATGACTAACCTCTGCCACTAACCCCTGCCACTAACCTGTCACTGACTAACCTCTGCATACTAACTAACCCCTGCCACTGACTAACCCCTGCCACTGACTAACCCCTGCCACTAAATGACTCCTGCCACTAAATGACCCCTGCCACTCCTGCCACTAACTAACGTCTGCCACTAACTAACGTCTGCCACTAAATGACCTTTGCGACTAACTAACCTTTGCCACCAACTGACCCCTGCCACTAACTAACCCCTGCCAGTAACTAACCTCTGCCACTGACTAACCCCTGCCACTAACCTCTGCCATTAACTAACCTCTGCCACTGACTGACCCCTGCCACTGACTGACCCCTGCCACTGACTGACCCCTGCCACTGACTGACCCCTGCCACTGACTGACCCCTGCCATTAAATGACCCCTGCCACTAAATGACCCCTGCCACTAACTAAACCCTGCCACTAACTAACGTCTGCCACTAACTAACGTCTGCCACTAACTAACCCCTGCCACTAACTAACCCCTGCCACTAAATTACCTTTGCCACTAACCCCTGCCACCAACTAACCTCTGCCACTAACCCCTGCCACCAACTAACCTTTGCCACTAAATGACCCCTGCCACTAAATGACCCCTGCCACTCCTGCCACTAACTAACCCCTGCCACCAACTAACGTCTGCCACTAACTAACCCCTGCCACTAACTAACCCCTGCCACTAAATTACCTTTGCCACTAACCCCTGCCACCAACTAACCTTTGCCACTAACTGACCCCTGCCACTAACTAACCCCTGCCAGTAACTAACCTCTGCCACTGACTAACCCCTGCCACTAACCTCTGCCACTAACTAACCCCTGCCACTGACTAGCCACTGACTAACCTCTGCCACTAACTAACCTCTGCCACAAAGTTACCTCTGCCACTGACTAACCTCTGCATACTAACTAACCCCTGCCACTAACCAACCAACTAACCCCTGCCACTGACTAAACTTTTGATATATTGCATGTTCAGATATTCATACAACAAAATATTCTGGGGGCCATGAAACTTTGGTGAAAATGATCAAAAATGCTGGCGCTGGTGGGGAAAGAGTTACTTAAAATAAACTTTAAATGCACGAGTTCACAAAGCAAAGTCAGTTTTGAAGGTTGAATAAATGCAGACGGGACAGGGAATGGCTGAGTATTGGTTTTATTCTATAGCATTAACCCATCGCTGTTCAGATCTAACAGAGCAGAATGACAATAATGTCAACAATCACAACAGGCCAACACGCCGATCATATTCATAGATGTCCTTATTAATCATGTGACGAGGGTAATATATCCAAACCTGAACATTATCCCTGCACATTTCCATGTTACACTTTTTACAGATTCTCACCATACACGTAAAATATTTTCACAGTGATCAATTTTTTTCTGTACATATTTCCCACTCTTGATACAATATAATAATACACATCACCCTTACAATTATTTGACTCTCCGTACTGAACATTCTTGAGTTGCAATGTTGAATTCAGGAGGATTTTCTTCTCTCGACGAAGAGTAAACGGCATCTCTTAATGAGATCACATGATCATTTGCTCCTCCATCCTGAAACTCTCTGAACACTATCCGGTGCCGTATTATTATACAATCAGTCCACAAAACGTTTGATAACCGCTGTACATCTTTTAAAATAAGTGACCTATGGATGAATGATGTGAGGCGGGTCGTAAACCGTCATGCCAGATCCATTGAACTCATGCTAAAGCATCGCTTCTCACGCGAGGACGAGCTTCTGAGAAACGTGTCGATCCTCAACGTGGCAAAGAAAACGTCTGTATAAATAATACACATTTACAGTGGATGAGAAGCTAACCGAGCGCTCCGGACACTAGACGCGAGTGAAAACCGTTCGGATCATCGTGACATAATATTGCATATTGAGCAAGTAAAGCTACGTTAACATTTCTTTGATGCAGAACAAGACCTTTGCATACCGATTCATTAAATAGAGTGACATGATGTACAATGTGTCAAACACACATCAAGACAAACACCTTTGTTTCATTTTGGTAAAACATCTACATCCCAGCAACTATTAGACTTGATCTGATGGTCTTTGTCTTCTTAAATGAGCAAATTCAAGTTTTGCTTGTTAATATTCCGAAATGATTTCACACACACACACACACACACACACACGACGCAAAGAAATTAGAAAGGCTGTTTTGCTGAATCTGAAGCTTGTTTACACACCGTGATGTAAATGGCTTTTAAATGAGAGCCAGTTCTTATTGCACAAAGTGTTTTGGGACTTTCTCTTTAAACACAATCATGTGTTCACACATAAATGATAGTACAATTATGGTGAAATACTCAGACTCTCAACCAAGACTCTCATTTCACAAATGAGCACAAATCCTGCATTCAACGCTTGTTCTCCGACTCTGCGACGCCTCCACGCTGCAAACAAATCACGTTCTTCCTCAGTGTTTCTGTCTTGTTTTCCAGCACAAATATCTAAACCTTCTTAAATCAAGACACATTTACTGGAGAAGCAGAATGAAGCTTAAAACAAGAATAATAATCTGTCAATGGAGTCAGAAAAATAAACAATTCAAGAGAGATATTTGTTCTTGTTTCAAGCTTCATTTTGATCAATTTTTCAGAAAGCAAGACTTAATATCTTCATTCAGTAAATGTGTCGATGTTCAGATGTTTGTACTGTAAACCATACAGAAACACTGAGGAAGAACATGTTTTGCAGTGCAGATCCTGCGTGAAGAAGCAACGCCACAAAAGTGGCAGGAACGTTTTTAACGCGTTCAGTGTTTTGAAGTGAAACCGCGTCAGAGATCAAGCGTTGAGAGCAGGCAGTGATGCGGTAAAAGCAGTGAAATGCGGGTCGGTCAAGGGTCCGATGCTGTATGAACACCACATGGTGGCCGGGCCGTCTGGAGTTCACAGACCGCTCACCATCAGTCAACATACATGGGCGAGCTGGGAGACGCCGGCATCTGATCCAGGATCTTACACACGTATCCGGCCACGTCCACCACGCGCTCCTCGTACATCAGGATGAACGGATGCTTCTGCAGGACACAAACACACAAATCAATATTACAATCCGAGATCATAATTACAACAACCAACATTAAAGTGACAAGTTTTATTTCTACAGCGCTTTACACAGATCGCTTCCAAACAGCTTCACAGAGATACACTGATGCAAACGTCAAATATGAGAGAACAAATATCAGTTCAATAACCAAGTTTCCATCCACTTTTTGCACTGTTATCGACAAAGTGAATATGCGTAAAAAAAACATTGTGCCGTCTTCAGCCTGTTTCCATCCAACTGACCTTTTATCAATAAAATGCTGTGTGTGATGATCATCCCTAAAAAACCCTGCATTGTCGAATTAGTTTTGTTGTATCAGTAAAAGATAGTTTCCATACATAATTTTGCGTATATCACAAATTATATCGTATCATATCTTTTGCGTCCCAAATCAGGGTTTGTGCAGGTATCATCAAATCTAATTTAATGCTTTTTAATCCCATGCATGATCCATATATATATATATATATATACACACAGTCAAACCCACATTTATTCACACACCTTCAACATTTTCTCACAGATTATTCGCTATAGTTTAGAAAATGGTGATACAATATGACAAATACTCAAATATGACAAATTCATCTTGATAATGTCTCTTTGATAGAAAGGTGTGTAATTGATCACAATCAGCCAATCAGCTGTTACATTTAAGATAATACCAGTTTAGCTCAACCAATGACCAAGCAATGCTTGATTTAGTTCAGTCTGTGGTGTCAAAGGTCACATTAGCAATTAAAGAACAAACACTTCAGCAAAACATGCTCCGGTCAAAGTGTCAGAGTAATCATCAGTTTCACTGGTTTCCACTGTATGGAGAATGTTTGGGTATAATATGCCTCCGTTGACTTTATTTTGCTCTCCTCACATCAGAAATGAACTATAGTGTCCTGCACACACTAGAGAAACATTAGATCTGTGTATGAATCCTGTTTGCTTTGACTGTATATAAATACACACACACACACACACACACAATATACACACTACAGGTCAAAGTTTTTTAATGTTTTTGAAACAAAAATTTTCATCATCATTACTCCAGTCTTCAGTGTCACATGATCCTTCAGAAATCATTCTCATATGAGGATTTGCTGCTCTATTATGATCAATTATTATTGGTGCTCAATCCACTTCCAGTTTTGCTTTCGACAAAGTGAATATGCATAAAAAAAAAACGAGTGCGAAAGATCTGCCGTCTCCAGCCAGTTTCCATCCAACTGGCCTTTTACCGATAAAATGTTGTGCGTAATGACGTCATCCCAAAAAAACGCATTGTCACATTAGTTTTGTTGTATCGCTAAGAAACAAAACTGAAAACTTGTATTAAATTGTATACATAAAATTATTTTTATTATTAAAAAGTGTCATGTTTTTTGTACTTCGTTATAAAGACTTTAGATCAATATTTGATCAAGCAATATTCAGAAACGGTTAGCTATTATCTTTCTGATGAACTTTTATTAGATTGTAAAAAACAGACAAAATTACAAAAATAAGTATGAATGATGTTTGATAATATTTAATAATATGAATATAATAGATTTAATGCACCTCTGGACGCTGAAATGTGACGCCACATTTATTTGCGTTAAGGCCCTTTTCCTCGACAAAAAGTGTTTCCAAACTATTTTTTTGCAGCATTTGAAGTATTGACAGAATTTATACGCTAAAGTTAAACGGAAAAAGATTGTCGACATTTGTAAAAAGTGATCAATAAATGGCATTTCCGTCAGATATTGGTGAACATTTTGATGCGCTAAACCTTTTTCCGCAACAAATCCTTGGATGGAAACCTGGCTCATGTTGCATAATGTTATTTTTTTTGTAAAACTAGAATCTCTTTAAATGAGCATCACAACATTATAATGTATAGTTCTAAAAACACTAATTTTTAGATGTGCTAAAGATTGCATA
Organism: Coreius guichenoti; assembly: GCA_039654105.1. NCBI lineage: Eukaryota > Metazoa > Chordata > Actinopteri > Cypriniformes > Gobionidae > Coreius > Coreius guichenoti. The sequence goes on from CM077187.1 coordinate 597,218, forward strand.
TATCAGGGTTATTAAATGTTCATATTCTTGAAGATGAACTGTGTGAGCAGGAACGGTCAGGGAAAATGTTCAATAAAAAACAATAATCCAATAGTGCATCCCTAAAAATATGTGACCCTGGACCACAAAACCACTCATAAGGGTCAATTTTGAGATTTATACATCATCTGAAAGCTGAATAAATAATCTTTCCATTGATGTATGGTTTGTTAGGACAATATTTGGCCGAGATACGACTATTTGAAAATCTGGAATCTGAGGGTGCAAAAAAATCTAAATATTGAGAAAATCTCCTTTAAAGTTGTCCAAATGAAGTCCTTAGCAATGCATATTACTACTAATAATACATTTTTGAAAATATCTTCATGGAACATGATCTTAGTATCCTAATGATTTTTGGCATAAAAGAAAAATGGATAATTTTGACCCATACTATTGCCACAAATATACCCGTGAGACTCATGACTGGTGCTGTGCTCCAGGGTCACTTTCAAATTGTTCAAGCTGCACACGAGAGTTTTTAAAAGAGACGTACCAGCAGTTCTCTGTACTTTGGCCTTTTTGACTCGTCCTTCGTAAGGCTGGAGAAAGGCAGAGAGTCACATGGTCAAACAAAGACACGTCACATGATCAAGCACAGGCTTGTGTAGGCAAAGGCTCACCATAGATTGACGAACTGGATGAATTTGGGCGAGAACTGGCGCTCCTCGGAGCAGCTGAGCTGCGGCGGGTCTCCCTTCACCACCTGCGTCAGCTGATCGAACACACTGTTCCAGCGCGGGTAGGGGAAGCGGCCCGTGGCCAGCTCGTACTGCAACGCAAACACAAGTCCACCGTGACCACTCTTACTTCACATGAACCTGAGGAGAATGACTGGACACATACCAGCGTGATTCCCAAACTCCAGACATCCGAGCGCACGTCGTAGCCTTGCCTGGAGGCGCTGGGGTCGATCCGCTCCGGCTGCAAACACCACAAAACTTCACCATCATCAACATCACCATCACCGTCACCATCATCGCCATCACCATCACCACCATCACCACCACCATCACCACATCACCATCATCATCACCACCATCATCATCATCATATCACCATCACCACATCATCATCATCATCATCATCATATCACCATCATAATCACCATCACCACCATCATCATATCACCATCATAATCACCATCACCATCACCACCATCACCACCATCATCATCACCACATCATCATCATCATCACCACCACCACCACCGTCATCATCATCATCATCATCATCATCATCATATCACCATCATAATCACCATCACCATCACCATCATCATCATCACCATCACGATTAGGGCTGCAACAACTAGTCGATAAAATCGATAATAATCGATAATGAAAATCATCGACAACGATTCTCTTTATCGATTAGTCGGGTCTGCCCTCTGTGCACGATAAGCTTCCACCAGTCGCACCAAATGAATAACACATTTCTATGGGCAAAATGCATCTAGAAATAGTGGAGGAAACAGAGCGAGCTGATGCAGGAAAGATACGTGAAACAAGCGCCCAAAACATGAGAATCCTTTATTTTAAGCTTCAAGATAATGCATTAGCGTTTAACACACCCTGTCATGCGCTTTGACATAAGCGTGTGCGTCCTAATTCACGAGAGTATTTCCATTTAGCATGAAAGTGCGTCAGTCTGACATTAAGCTTCAATCTTCACTGAATGAGCCGCGGCGCGGCGTGAAAGCGCACACGCGTCAAACAGACAGAACGCAGTCGAGAGGGAGACAGTTAATATTCAGCGCAAAAACACTCATTTAGCTGAAATATCTGCTTTAGGCGCTAAATTTAGTTTTAAAAGTCAACATGTAATTCAAGTATTTTATGAGAGTAGTGAGACAGAGATGACAGTGTGTGATTGAATATAAATGTAAGACGTTTCTACAGGATAAAGAAATGACAGTAACAGTTACTGTGTGTGTGTGTGTGTTGAGGCACAACATTCCTCTAATCTGTAACACTGAGTTTGTTTGTGTGTGTGTGTGAGTTTGTGAGTGTGTGTGTGTGTGTGAGTGTGTGTTCCTGCAGAACATTCCTCTAATCTGTAACACTGAGTTTGTTTGTGTGTGTGTGTGAGTTTGTGAGTGTGTGTGTGTGTGAGTGTGTGTTCCTGCAGAACATTCCTCTAATCTGTAACACTGAGTTTGTTTGTGTGTGTGTGTGAGTTTGTGTGTGTGTGTGTGTGTGTGTGTTCCTGCAGAACATTCCTCTAATCTGTAACACTGAGTTTGTTTGTGTGTGTGTGTGAGTTTGTGAGTGTGTGTGTGTGTGTGAGTGTGTGTTCCTGCAGAACATTCCTCTAATCTGTAACACTGAGTTTGTGTTTTTTGTTTTTCTTTAATATCATTTTAATGTAGGGTTTAAACTCCTTTTGCGTAGTAACTTTTTTTGCACATCATGTACAGCACAGACATACACGTACCAACATTATCCGTGGTTCTATTAGAGAGTAAAACCATGGTTTGTTTGGCGTATTGATTACCATTTGTATAACCACACAAATACCAGTTAAACTATGGATTGAAGCAAAACTATGGTTAATTTGTGGTTATCATGGAATAACTACAATAGCCCTGTTTTATTTATTATTATTATAAGTTTTTTTGTTTTTGTTTGTTTTATTCGTTGTAAAACCATGGTTCATTTCTGTAAGGTATATTCACTGTATGTTTTCACAGCACAGCCGACACGAGTGTTTGAAGGACAGCATTGGGCAGGATGGGGAAGAGTGTGTTTTGTCAGTAAAAAAAATTGGCTTTTATAATCCGATTAATCGAAAAATAATCGACCAACTAATCGTTAGCTGCAGCCCTAATCAGGACCATCCTCAGAAGGGCGTTACTCACAGCCATGTACGGCCGACAGCCGGCGTCCCGGGTCTTGGCGATGGAGTCCACGAGCTGCCCGCTGATGCCGAAGTCACACAGCTTAATGTTGCCGTTTCTGTCCAGGAGAATGTTGGAGGGTTTGATGTCTGAAACGAGTCAAGCGTTCACTCACTCTCTCCAGCGCCACAACACACACTCTGCTCAGAGATTTAACGGTGGAATCGCTCACCTCTGTGGATGATCTTCAAGTTTTCTTTCAAGTGATTCAGTGCTTTCACAGTCTGCAGAAAATAACACAATTATGTTTATACGGTTTATAAAAATAATAACTATAGGGCTGTCAAATCGATTAATCGCATCCAAAATAAAAGTGTGTACTGTGTATACTTATGTATATTTGAATACACGCACATATATGTATTTAAGAAATATTTGCATGTATATACTGTATATATATTTATATAATTTATATGATGTATAAATATAAATATTTTATATATAAATTAGTGCTGTCAAATCGATTAATCGCACCCAAAATAAAAGTGTGTGTACTGTGTATAATTATTATGTATATATAAATACACACACATGCATATATATATTTAAGACAAATGTTATATATAATTTATATATAAAACATTTATATTTATATATCATATAAATACACATATATATATATATACATGCAAATATTTCTTAAATATATAAATGAATGCGAGTGCATTTATTTATACATAATAATTATACACAGTACACACACTTTTATTTTGGGTGCGATTAATCGATTTGACAGCACTAACTATTATTACTAACAAAACATTGAAAATTATTGTTTTTATTATAAAAATATTATTGTCATTATTATTATTATTATTTACAATATTAATAACAATAAAAATAATTGTATTATACATTTATAATTTGAAATAATAATAATAATAATAATAACAATAATAATAATAAACGTATTATACAGTATGTTTTATAAATTTTATTGTAATAAAATAGTTATTATCATTGTTTAATGTTGCATTATTATTATTACTAATAATTGTTTTACATTTTATTATAAAGCTATTGATATCACGTTAATAATAAAATATATTGTTATTATAAATAATAATAATAATAATAATAATAATAATAATTATTATTATTACTGTTGTTGTTAATTATTATATAATTGTTACGATTAGCTATATAATACTGATAATAATATTATTATTTTCATTATTATTATTATTACTACTACTAAAATAAATGTGCTTTTGTTGATGTATGAAATCATGACTTACTGCTAATGTAATTTTGCCTAATATTTCCTCTGGAATGACATCATCTAATGCACAATATACATATTTGTAGAATTTGTCGAGGGAGGTAGACATCAGTTCCATGCAGATCCAGCAGTCGCCCTGAACACAAACACACACACACAGAGCGTCAGTCCAGTGCAGTCCATCAGAAGACGGGATCAGTGTGTGTCCTTCATCAGCTGACCTCGCGGAACAGAGCACCGTAGAACTGGACGATGTACGGGCAGTCGCTGCTCCTCATCACCACATCCAGATCCATGAGCAGCTGCTTCTGCTCCTTCTCATCCACGGTGGAGCGGATCCGCTGCGGAACAACAACACAGTCCATCAGATCCGACTGACCGCTCTATCAATCGAACAGTTGATCAGAAGCAGACTCTGTTCTGGCTGATGTTGCTGCAGTGACGTGTGTCTGACTCTAGAGGGATTCTTCACAAGCAAAACCTTCCTCTCAGTTCTCTCAAATCTACGGTCACGTGTTTCTCTGAGACAGGTTATCTGCAGGGTTTATAACATTGAATTTGAGTCTTATTTAAGACCTGCACAAATAAAAATAATACTGTTTTGGGTGGATGTTTATGGGAACATCCTAAACCATAAACCATAAAACCTAAAAAAAACAAAAATAGAAAGTTCAAAAGAAGAAAACTCAGCTTTGATCACAGGAATAAATTATAATAATAATAATAATAATAATAATAATAATAATAATATGTTTAGTTTTTATAGCGCCTTTCAAAAGCCCAAGGTCGCTTCGCAATGTAGTACAGGAGTACAATCAGCCTGCTCATTATTACAAATAAACAAGCAGATGAAGACAACAAACAACTACAGATAATTAACATAAGAAGTTATAGAATCAAAGAGAACATTAAATACAATAAAGTAGTTATATAACATAAAATGAAAAAGTGTGAGATCACTTGAAGGCAGAGAAGTAGAGAGGAAAATAATGATTTACTGAGCATAGAGAATAGATGAGTTTTAAGTTGGGACTTAAATGTCTGGAGAGTAGGTGCGGTACGAAGATTCGGGGACAGCTTATTCCACAGCTTAGGGCCAATAACACTAAAAGCCCTGCCACCCGCAGTAGAGCGTTTATACTTGGGTACGACAAGCAAGTTATCATTGCTAGATCTGAGGAACATATGGTTGCACTAACTCAGCCAGGTATTGGGGTGTGGGGCCATGACTGGCTTTATAGACCAAAACTAACAGTTTAAACTGGACACGACTGGCCACAGGAAGCCAGTGAAGTTGGCTGAGGATGGGAGGGATATTTAGGGCCAATCAACAGGATTTCAGTTTTATCAGCATTAAGCTGTAAGAAGTTATCAGTCATCCAGGTTTTAAGTTCCTGAAGGCAAGAGTTAACAGAAGCGGGTAGACAAGCTGAGTTGGGTTTAACCGTGAAATAAATTTGAATATCATCAGCGTAACTATGAAAGTTAAGACCATGCCGTCTGATTAGCTGACCTAGTGGCAGCACATAAATGAGAAATAAAAGAGGACCAAGTACAGAACCTTGAGGTACACCATGAGAGATAGGAACGGTACCGGATCGATCTTTACCTATCCTAACAAATCGCTGTCTATCTGATAGATATGAAGTTAACCACTGAAGAGCAGCACCAGTGATGCCTATTGCAGATAGTCGTGAAAGAAGCGTGGAGTGGCACACAGTGTCAAATGCTGCACTGAGATCGAGAAGAACCAGGATACTGTGTGCACCAGAATCAGAAACCAGAAGGAGATCATTTAGCACTTTTAAAAGTGCTGTTTATGTGCTGTGATTGGGACGAAAGCCTGATTGAAGCGGTTCAAATAGATTGTTTTGCTCTAGATGTGACTGCAGTTGTGCTACGACTACCTTCTCAAGTCATTTGGCAATGAATGGGAGGTTTGATATTGGTCTATAATTGTTCTGGATAGTATTCTCAAGGCCGGACTTCTTTAGTATTGGAGTGACAGCTGCTACTTTTAGATCATGCGGAACATAACCAGTGGCAAGAGATCTGTTTATAATATGCGTAATGGGTTGAATAAGTGAAGGCAGAAGGGTTTTTAGAAGGTATGTTGGAATAGGATCAAGAGTGCAGGTGGTAGAATTAGATTTGATAATCAGTTGTTCAACCACAGATGTATTTGTGAGTAAAAAAGTGTCGAGTGGACGACCTATCAGACATGGAGTTGAATAGGAAGAGGCAGTTGGAGAAAAAGTTTGATAAATGTTATCAATTTTTTGTAGAAAAAATGACTGAATACTTTCACATAGATCAACAGAGCCAGTAATAGCTACGGGTGAGGGTTTAACCAGTTTGTTTATTTCAGAAAAAAGAGCTTTAGGTTTGCACTTGGCTTTGTTGATGGCAGTTGAAAGATGTTAAGTGCTTCTTTATATTCCACTACTGAATCTGAAAAAGCCATGGCATACACAGAAGGGAGGATTTTTTGTAAAGTCTTTCGAGACGCCTACATTTTGTTTTCAAAACTCTAAGTTCAGGAGTGAACCAAGGAGAGGAGTGAGTAGATGGGACAGTTCTAGTTATTAATGGAGCAAGATCATCCAAAACATTACAAATAGATTCATTATAGGTTGAAACTATCTCATCGGGACTCAGGAGGTTGAGTGAAGAAGGAAGAACAGAGGCAGAAATAGTAGCAGAGAAATTGTCAACAGTTATAGATCTCAGGTTACGGTAAGATATCGTAGTTTTGGTGTTTGGTTTTGCAAGAGGGAGTGAGAAGTCGAAGACAATTAGTTTATGATCAGAGATGCCCAAATCATGACCCTGAGCACGCACATTGTCAATACCAACAGTACAAAGGAAATCGAGAGTATGAGAGTGGGAATGTGTGGGAAAATCAATATGCTGAGATGCTTCAAAGTAATCCAAAACAGACATAAAGTCTTTTGCAAAAGTACAATCAGAATCAACATGTATGTTAAAGTCACCTAGCATCATTATTCTATCATGCTGTGCACAGGCAAGAGTGAGGAGTTGAGTCAATTCAGAGAGAAAGTTTGTATTATAATATTATATTGGTCTATAAATCAACAATCAGGAGTGGAGCAGGACCAGCAAGTTTAAGTGATAGACCTTCAAAACTGGAAACATCAAGAACATCAATTTTAGTCACTTTATAATTGTTCTTAAAAATCACAGCCAGACCACCACCTCTGCCACTAAGTCTAGGTTTTGTCAGGTAACTATATCCAGGAGGGGTTAAAAGGTTCAGTTCAATGAAATCATCAGGTGTTTGCCAGGTTTCAGTCAAGAATAGTAAGTCCAGGTTTCTCTCAGTTGTAATGTCGTTCAGCAGTGCACCTTTGCCAGACAGGGAACGAGTGTTCAAAAGAACGCAGTTGTGTTGATGGGTAGCAAGCATTGACAAGTAGACAGCATCTCTGGTTAAGGGTATGAGAGTCCCGACGCAATGAGGAGTCACGTTGCTATGGTAACGCTTCGATCTCTGCGACCAGATCACAGGTATTGATAAAGAGGACTTGCAACCATAGAACCATCGACGCTTTGCAGACTGATGGATATAACGAGCACGACGGGCAATACTGAGGGTAGTGCGCCAATCGAATGTAGAGGTTTCCAGTCGAGAGGGATGATTTAGCTTATGCAGCTGGAGTGAGGTGTAATGAAACTCCATATTGTCATTGAGAACTAAAACAAGCCCAAAAACGACTAGGACCAGAAATCTCAGTGCCAGAGAGTTATAAAAAGCAAAATACATCTCAAGACAGCACTCACAGAAAGCAGTATGGCCACCCTAAACAACACCACGTTAGCCAAACCCAGCTGATGCTAGATGTGATCCACAAAACCAAACGGAGCAACTCGCCAAACAAGTGGAAACTTGCTTACCGGTTTCGCCAAAGTTATGGGACCCAGGATATACAGCGGTAGAGGGCTCGCGGGAAAGAGTAAAGTAAGGCCACAGCACTCCACGTTAGCCAAGCCCAGACAGGAAAAACCACAAAGAGACACTACTCAGTTAACAAGAGTAAACTTACTTACCGAGAGTGTAGAGTGATGGCAATGGGCAGAGGGCACGCAGGGATTTCACAAAGTGAGACACTGTACAGCAGTTTGCAAAAGCGGTCCAAAGAATGTCAGAGGGATTTCAAAGATGAGTTATTTATGTCCCAGAACTGTTCCATCAGATCCAGACTTGAAGTCCCAAGCAAGTATATCCAAACTTTAAGTCCCCAAAAAGCACATCCATGCGTATTAGTCACGTTGACGATAAACAATTAACAGACGATTAACAAAAACTAGAAACAAAAACAAAACAACTAATAGCGATGAGAAGCGGCAGCCATTTCACGCACAGCGTACTCTCACCGGAACACGGTCCTCACGTGTACTCTTTACACTTTACTATACACCGATCAGGCATAACATTATGATCACTGACAGGTGAAGTGAATAACACTGATGATCTCTTCATCACGGCTCCTGTTAGTGGGTGGGATATATTAGGCAGCAAGTGAACATTTTGTCCTCAAAGTTGATGTGTTAGAAGCAGGAAAAATGGGCAAGTGTAAGGATTTGAGCGAGTTTGACAAGGGCCAAATTGTGATGGCTAGACGACTGGGTCAGAGCATCTCCAAAACTGCAGCTCTTGTGGGGTGTTCCCGGTCTGCAGTGGTCAGGATCTATCAAAAGTGCTCCAAGGAAGGAACAGTGGTGAACCGGCCACAGGGTCATGGGCGGCCAAGGCTCATTGATGCACGTGGGGAGCGAAGGCTGGCCTGTGTGGTCCGATCAAACAGACGAGCTACCGGAGCTCAAATTGCTCAAGAAGTTAATGCTGGTTCTGATAGAAAGGTGTCAGAATACACAGTGAATCGCAGTTTGTTGCGTATGGGGCTGCATAGCTGCAGACCAGTCAGGGTGCCCATGCTGACCCCTGTCCACCGCCGAAAGCGCCAACAGTGGCACGTGAGCATCAGAACTGGACCACGGAGCAATGGAAGAAGGTGGCCTGGTCTGATGAATCACGTTTTCTTTTACATCACGTGGATGGCCGGGTGCGTGTGCGTGGCTTACCTGGGGAACACATGGCACCAGGATGCACTATGGGAAGAAGGCAAGCCGGCGGAGGCAGTGTGATGCTTTGGGCAATGTTCTGCTGGGAAACCTTGGGTCCTGCCATCCATGTGGATGTTACTTTGACACGTACCACCTACCTAAGCATTGTTGCAGACCATGTACACCCTTTCATGGAAACGGTATTGCCTGGTGGCTGTGGCTCTTTCAGCAGGATAATGCTCCTGCCACAAAGCAAAAATGGTTCAGGAATGGTTTGAGGAGCACAACAACGAGTTTGAGGTGTTGCCTTGGCCTCCAAATTCCCCAGATCTCAATCCAATCGAGCATCTGTGGGATGTGCTGAACAAACAAGTCCGATCCATGGAGGCCCCACCTCACAACTTACAGGACTTAAAGGATCTGCTGCTAACATCTTGGTGCCAGATACCACAGCACACCTTCAGGGGTCTAGTGGAGTCCATGCCTCGACAGGTCAGGGCTGTTTTGGCAGCAAAATGGGGACCAACACATAGAAAACAGCTGTTTGACATTGCAATAATATTTCACTGTTTCTGCTGTATTTTTGATCAAATAAAATGAGCATAAGAGACTCTTTTAAAAACATTAAAAAAGGTGGCGCTTACGGAAGAGCAGAAATATAGGTGTTACCCCGGTTACCTCAGTAAACACTGCATTATTAGGCATTATACAGAGGTAATAAGAAAACACCATAAGGTAAACATTGTCATAATTCATCAAAGCAATCGCTCAGCATAAACGTACAGTTCATTGATTGTGAAATGCTTCGAAAAAGCGAGCCAGTAGAACAAGCATCAGCAAACGTTTTTAATAATAATAATAATAATAGAATTGAATTTTAGATCAAAAATATGAAACATAAGCCTAACTCATCTGAATCACCTTGACGGCCATGATCTGCCCGCTGGGTTTATGCACCATGTTGTTAACGGAGCCGTACGCTCCTCTCCCGATCTCCCCCAGATCCTTTAGGTCCTCGGCCGTGAAGTCACAATGCTGTTCTGGAGAAATCTTCAGTTTCCCCGAGGACTCGATACTGTGCGTCCGCAGCCTCTCTCTGAAAGTCACGTGTGAAGCTTTTCACATACAGTGGACTGAAGAAACTGCAGAAATAATGACTGTTATCTGACACATTTCCTAACCCTTCTGCTATTGGCTGGGCGAACAGATAGCCCCGCCCCCACACGCACACCATTGGTCGAGTTGTTCAAACAAACACTTCTCTGGGAAATCAACATCACTTGTAGTTTTCTCTGCATGTTTAACATAAAAATGAGACAGTTGAGCTTTAAGAAAGCGTTCTCAGTGAACGTGACGCACTCACATGTGTGGGTTCTGGAACGGAGGAGCCGGCGTGGTGATGGGCAGACGCGCGCTCGGTTTGACCGGTGGGTTAGCAAAGTTTAACTTAAGTGCTTTGCGTTTACCTGTGAAGGAGGAGAATGTTCACTTGTTCATGTTTTGCATTTAATAACACAGTAAACTAACAGAAAACATGCAGCAAGAAATGAATATGGGAATAAAAATATGAGATGATTGAAAACAACTCTTTTGCTCATTTGCTATCATCTTATCACAATTTCTTCTAAAAATGTCGAGATTATTTGATTTATACCTGGCTCACTTTGGTCTTAAAGCGATAGTTCACCCAAAAATGTAAATTCTCATCGTTTACTCGCCCTCATGTCGTTCCAAACCCTTTCATGAAGATTTTTTAATGAAATCTGAGTTTTCTGTCCCTCCATTGAAAGTCTGTTCACCCAAAATTCTGACGCTTCAAAACGTTCATAAAGAGAAGGTAAAATAAATATGGTTGAGCTTCCGTTTACCATATTTCAGTGCTCTATGTGTGTGTGTGTGTGTTTATATGCGAATAAAAGCTTAAATTAAATCTGTTCATCATATAAAGCGACCGTGTCTCTTCAGAAGACTTGCATTAAACCAGGTGATTCATATGGATTTATTTTACCATCTCTTTATGAACGTTTTGAAGCGTCAGAGTTTTGAAGATGAACGAAACTGATGACAGTATTTTTGGGTGAACTATCACTTTAAACCGTTTGGGAGGCAGGAATCACATCCTGTTTTCTGGAGAGAACCCACAGAGAGATCACAATGGCACAGAAAACTGGCTTACTTTGGGTTACTCCAGACAGATTTATCTGAAATCCTACAGAAAAAGGAAAACAATGATGAAAACGCATGCAGATGATGATAAACTCAAAAGATGATGGTGTAAATCAGAACGAGGTGTGTGTGTGTGAGCGGCTGACAGTACCTGTTTCATTCTGACACCTCCAGCATGTGTTGGAATCTGAAGAAGGAAGAGGAAGAATTCATTCACAAATGACAAACAATCAGACGAGACTCAAGAGAGAGACTGACACATAATGTTCGGCTCAATGAAAAAACATGATATTAATAGCTGCTAAATATAAATGTAACATTATAGTATCTGTCAAATGCATAAATGTAACATTATGTGTAACATTATAGTGTCTGTCAAATGCATAAATGTAACATTATGTGTAACATTACAGTGTCTGTCAAATGCATAAATGTAACATTATGTGTAACATTATAGCATCTGTCAAATGCATAAATGTAACATTATGTGTAACATTATAGTATCTGTCAAATGCATAAATGTAACATTATGTGTAACATTATAGTATCTGTCAAATGCATAAATGTAACATTATGTGTAACATTATAGTATCTGTCAAATGCATAAATGTAACATTATGTGTAACATTATAGTATCTGTCAAATGCATATATGTAACATTATGTGTAACATTATAGTATCTGTCAAATGCATAAATGTAACATTATGTGTAACATTATAGTATCTGTCAAATGCATAAATGTAACATTATCTGTAACATTATAGTATCTGTCAAATGCATAAATGTAACATTATAGTATCTGCCAAATGCATAAATGTAACATTATGTGTAACATTATAGTATCTGTCAAATGCATAAATGTAACATTATGTGTAACATTATAGTATCTGTCAAATGCATATATGTAACATTATGTGTAACATTATAGTATCTGTCAAATGCATAAATGTAACATTATGTGTAACATTATAGTATCTGTCAAATGCATAAATGTAACATTATAGTATCTGTCAAATGCATAAATGTAACATTATGTGTAACATTATAGTATCTGTCAAATGCATAAATGTAACATTATGTGTAAAATTATAGTGTCTGTCAAATGCATAAATGTAACATTATGTGTAAAATTATAGTGTCTGTCAAATGCATAAATGTAACATTATAGTGTCTGTCAAATGCATAAATGTAACATTATGTGTAACATTATAGTATCTGTCAAATGCATAAATGTAACATTATAGTGTCTGTCAAATGCATAAATGTAACATTATGTGTAAAATTATAGTGTCTATCAAATGCATAAATGTAACATTATGTGTAAAATTATAGTGTCTGTCAAATGCATAAATGTAACATTATAGTGTCTGTCAAATGCATAAATGTAACATTATGTGTAACATTATAGTATCTGTCAAATGCATAAATGTAACATTATAGTGTCTGTCAAATGCATAAATGTAACATTATGTGTAAAATTATAGTGTCTATCAAATGCATAAATGTAACATTATAGTGTCTGTCAAATGCATAAATGTAACATTATGTGTAAAATTATAGTGTCTATCAAACGCATAAATGTAACATTATGTGTAAAATTATAGTGTCTGTCAAATGCATAAATGTAACATTATGTGTAACATTATAGTGTCTGTCAAATGCATAAATGTAACATTATGTGTAACATTATAGTATCTGTCAAATGCATAAATGTAACATTATGTGTAACATTATAGTGTCTGTCAAATGCATAAATGTAACATTATGTGTAACATAGCATCTGTCAAATGCATAAATGTAACATTATGTGTAACATTATAGTGTCTGTCAAATGCATAAATGTAACATTATGTGTAAAATTATAGTTTCTATCAAATGCATAAATGTAACATTATAGTGTCTGTCAAATGCATAAATGTAACATTATGTGTAAAATTATAGTGTCTATCAAATGCATAAATGTAACATTATGTGTAAAATTATAGTGTCTGTCAAATGCATAAATGTAACATTATGTGTAACATTATAGTGTCTGTCAAATGCATAAATGTAACATTATGTGTAACATTATAGTATCTGTCAAATGCATAAATGTAACATTATGTGTAACATTATAGTGTCTGTCAAATGCATAAATGTAACATTATGTGTAACATAGCATCTGTCAAATGCATAAATGTAACATTATGTGTAACATTATAGTGTCTGTCAAATGCATAAATGTAACATTATGTGTAAAATTATAGTGTCTATCAAATGCATAAATGTAACATTATAGTGTCTGTCAAATGCATAAATGTAACATTATGTGTAAAATTATAGTGTCTATCAAATGCATTAATGTAACATTATGTGTAAAATTATAGTGTCTGTCAAATGCATAAATGTAACATTATGTGTAACATTATAGTGTCTGTCAAAAGCATAAATGTAACATTATGTGTAACATAGCATCTGTCAAAGGCATAAATGTAACATTATGTGTAACATTATAGTATCTGTCAAATGCATAAATGTAACATCATGTGTAACATTATAGTATCTGTCAAATGCATAAATGTAACATCATGTGTAACATTATAGTGTCTGTCAAATGCATAAATGTAACATCATGTGTAACATTACAGTATCTGCAAAATGCATAAATGTAACATTATGTGTAACATTATAGTATCTGTCAAATGCATAAATGTAACATTATGTGTAACATTATAGTATCTGTCAAATGCATAAATGTAACATTATGTGTAACATTATAGTATATGTCAAATGCATAAATGTAACATTATGTGTAACATTATAGTATCTGTCAAATGCATAAATGTAACATTATAGTGTCTGTCAAAGGCATAAATGTAACATTATAGCATCTGTCAAATGCATAAATGTAACATTATAGCATCTGTCAAATGCATAAATGTAACATTATAGCATCTGTCAAACGCATAAATGTAACATTATGTGTAACATTCTAGTGTCTGTCAAATGCATAAATGTAACATTATGTGTAACATTATAGTGTCTGTCAAATGCATAAATGTAACATTATGTGTAACATTATAGTGTCTGTCAAAAGCATAAATGTAACATTATGTGTAACATAGCATCTGTCAAAGGCATAAATGTAACTGTGTAACATAGCATCTGTCAAAAGCATAAATGTAACATTATGTGTAACATAGCATCTGTCAAAGGCATAAATGTAACATTATGTGTAACATTATAGTATCTGTCAAATGCATAAATGTAACATTATGTGTAACATTATAGTATCTGTCAAATGCATAAATGTAACATCATGTGTAACATTATAGTCTCTGTCAAATGCATAAATGTAACATCATGTGTAACATTATAGTGTCTGTCAAATGCATAAATGTAACATCATGTGTAACATTATAGTGTCTGTCAAATGCATAAATGTAACATCATGTGTAACATTATAGTATCTGTCAAATGCATAAATGTAATATCATGTGTAACATTATAGTATCTGCCAAATGCATAAATGTAACATTATGTGTAACATTATAGTATCTGTCAAATGCATAAATGTAACATTATGTGTAACATTATAGTATATGTCAAATGCATAAATGTAACATTATGTGTAACATTATAGTATCTGTCAAATGCATAAATGTAACATTATGTGTAACATTATAGTATATGTCAAATGCATAAATGTAACATTATGTGTAACATTATAGCATCTGTCAAATGCATAAATGTAACATTATGTGTAACATTATAGTATATGTCAAATGCATAAATGTAACATTATGTGTAACATTATAGTATCTGTCAAATGCATAAATGTAACATTATAGTGTCTGTCAAAGGCATAAATGTAACATTATGTGTAACATTATAGTGTCTGTCAAAGGCATAAATGTAACATTATGTGTAACATTATAGCATCTGTCAAATGCATAAATGTAACATTACAGTATCATTATGATTACTGATTCTGTTACAATGATGATAATGATCAAGGTGAGTGTATAAAGCCCTAGTGAGCTGTCTAGATGGACAGCATTAAGAGGAACATGCAGCACATTAGCATCAGTTTGATGCCCCAAAACGCGACGTGAGTCAATGAGAAGGCCTACAGCCTCACCAGACCAACGCAGCCTACGAACGATGACTGCAAACATTTCAGAAACACTGTAACACACTGTGACACTGTAAACACTGACGCGTTGGGACGCGCGCGCGCGAGAGAGAGAGCAGGCCTGGCCTAAACATTGCGCTGCGCTCGCGGTGCATCAGTGTTCGGCTCTCTTACCCTGCATGTTGCTCATTGTCGTTAAGTGTTGCGTGTGGTGCAGCACGGATCCCGCGGCGCTCATGCTCCTGCTGCAGGGAGTTGTTGGTGAGTTGCTGCTGGGACTGTGAGTCGCCATTGTGGATCTGCTCGATTCCAGCAGCAGCGACACAGAGCGACTCTACGCGCGACACACACGATCACTGGAGTAAACCGAGAAGGGTTCCGCACCCCATTCGGTTAAGTTTAGAAACGAGGGGGTTAAAAGGTCCAAAGGCGGGACAGGACAGCCAGCTTCGATGAGCAGGAGTAACTGCGCCGCTGAAAGACAGTGTGTGTTTCGGGTTGCCAGGTGCACGAGAACTCCCCGCTCACGAGATCTTCCACAACACTAACATAAAATAGACATTTATTTAAAATTATGAAGTATATCATGAAACTAACTTTTATAGAAGTCTGTATACAATGTAAAAATATATGTTGCATATTTAATTATTGGACATTGCTAATATTATTTTCTCCTATTTCTTTTGTTATTCACAACAAAAGCTGTCAAATCGATTAATTGCATCTAACATAAAAGTTTGTCAATATATAATGTGTGTGTGTGTGTGTGTGTATACATATACATACATACATACATATACAGTGTTGGGGGTAATGCATTACAAGTAACTTGAGTTATGTAATCAGATTACTTAGTAAAGTAACGCACTACTTTTAAAATTTACAACAAAATATCTGAGTTACTTTGTTTTCCCATTTATTGACGTAAAGGCAGAGGCATTATGTGAAAACATGAGGGTTATTGTAGTTTTAGAATAAATGTGAGCATGCATTTACTAATCTCACTTGCACAAAAAAAGATTCAGAATTCCTCAAAATTAATAAAATCAGTCAAATGCAAAATCAGAACCTCCAATAATTAAATATGTTAAATAAAACAAATATTTTATGCATTTAATCTCACTTCATTGACCAATGTTTTACTGCTGACCTTCAATGATTCAGTTAAACCATAAGCAAAAATTACTTTAGATTTTTTTTTATTGGTAGTAAGTGTTAAATTTTCTTCTCCTTCTTCATATGCAGCACAGCTGAAAGGTTTGTTTGAGCTGCACCCTCTTCTGTACGTGTAAATTTGCATTTCCTTCAGCCTGAGGCTTATTATTTTAATTTTGATGTGAAAGGGTCTTTACATTTATATACACAGGTGTATAAATCAAGCACTAGGCATGCAGACGCTTCTACAAACATTTGTGAAAGAATGGGTCGCTCTCAGGAGCTCAGTGAACTCAAGCGTGGTACCGTGATAGGTTGACACCTGTGCAATAAAGGTGTACTCACACTAGGCACGGTTGCCTTGTACCGTGCCCAAGCACGATTGTCCCCACTCCCCCGCTGGCCTGCACTCACATTGCACTTAACGTACCGGGCCGGAGCATGCTCATGTCATTCACGATGCAACTTTTTGTTTTGAAGACAACAGGAAGAAAAGCGCTTCTTTCGTTAATAGACTGCCTAAAAGATTGATCAATTATGCCGCGCAGCGATTTTCACTTGATTGCACTGCACGTATCAGAAGGCAGCTGACTTTGATGGAGGAATTTGCAGCTTTACTCGCAAACTACAATTCATGTTCATCAATAAGGTGAGAACCAGGACCGTTATAAACCTAAATATACTTGAATTAATTGAAAAGTGTATCCAAGTAGTAATAGTTTGGTGTTTGCAGTCGTAATGATGACAGTAGCGCACAGCTGTTCTGTGCTCCAGCGCGGTTAGCGCTCACACTACATGCGTACCACGCCCGAGCCCAACCGAACCGCGCTCTGGCCCACCTCTTCCAAGCGGGCCAGGGCCGGCTAAACGAACCATGCCCGGGCACGGAACGGAGCACTCACACTAGTCCACCGAACCCGACTTTGGGGGTCAAACGCGCCCGGGCACGGTTCAGAGCGCCTAGTGTGAGTACACCCTAAATCCATTCCTGAAATTTCCTCACTACTAAATATTCCACTCTCAATGTTACATATTCCACGAGTCAATAGCTACAGACCTCCAAACTTCTGTGGCCTTCAGATGAGCTCAAGAACAGTGTGTAGAGAGCTTCATGGAATGGGTTTCCATGGCCGAGCAGCTCATCCAAGCCTTACATCACCAAGTGCAATGCAAAGTGTGGGATGCAGTGGGGTAAAGCACGCCACCACTGGACTCTAGAGCAGTGGAGACGTGTTCTCTGGAGTGACCAATCACGCTTCTCTGTCTGGCAATCCCATGGACGAGTCTGGGTTTGGTGGTTGCCAGGAGAACGGTACTTGCCTGACTGCATTGTGCCAAGTGTAAAGTTTGGTGGAGGGGGGATTATGGGGTGGGGTTGTTTTTCAGGGGTTGGGCTTGGCCCCTTAGTTCCAGTGAAAGGAACTCTTAATGCTTCAGCATACCAAGACATTTTGGATAATTTCATGCTCCCAACTTTGTGGGAACAGTTTGGGGACGGCCCCTTCCTGTTCCAACATGACTGCGCACCAGTGCACAAAGCAAGGTCCATAAAGACATGGATGAGCGAGTTTGGTGTGGAGGAACTTGACTGGCCTGCACAGAGTCCTGACCTCAACCCGATAGAACACCTTTGGGATGAATTAGAGCGGAGACTGCGAGCGCACGATTTACTAATTTGTTCCCTCGATTTCCTCCGTAGGAAAAGCGATGTCTTTGTCCTTTTAAAATGGGTGGGATGGGATTTCCAAAGGCAACTTCCTTGTTTACAACCAGTCACTCATAAAGACAGTCTTTGTCGACATCTAGTGGTGTAATAATGCAATTTTCACTGAAGTCATTATCACGATCACTAACAAGCCTTTCTAAAATACAAAATACGGCATATTTATATAAAATAATATTTATTGAACAACAATATTTAAATTAACAACAATAGCCATTATAAAAGACAATAGGAAATAAACACAAGCAAACAATTCAGTCAAATGTACAAAAGCGGCGCTCTAGTACAGGATTCAAGTTAAATATAGCCTAAATATAAAGTTATCAAACTTAACTTTCCCCTTAACCCAAATCGGTCTGCTCTGGAACAAGTAATAGATTAATAATCCAAAGATTGCCCGTTTGATACCCCAAATGAATGATATCTCATGTTTAGCCACTATCTACATACAGTAAGAGCAGCTCAGATTCCCGAAGGCCTGTCCGAGATTAAGCGACTCTCTGCGGGTACATGAGCGCTGAACGGCCGCTGACGGTCTGGAGCTCACATCTGAGAAAGCGTCTGAACTAATCATAAAACAGGCGCTATGTTTATATATGAGTCTCATATTTGAGGTCTAAATAACTACATTCTCGCCTGAAAAACTCTTAAAGATACATTTCGTGACACAACAACAGTAGTATTTGTAAAATTATGGAGGTTTGCTTGACCACCATGACAGTCGCCGCAAGCGGAGGGATACAAACGGTGAAACGGTCCCAGTGCTGATACTGGGGGGATATCACACGGCTCTCAGCCAATCAGACTCGAGAAGCAGAAAGCACTGTATTATATAATTATCTCAATTATGTGTGTGTAAACTTACTTGGCAATATATCTCATTCTAAATCTGATAAAGTATATTTATAATGTATAAATAAAATTTCATTATATATATACAGTATGAATATAATTAAATTTAAAATGTTATTTAATATTTATACACTGAGATTACATGTAAACTTTATATTTATGAAATCTTAACATAAATAAATAGAAATGTATATTTATTTCCTCTTCATATAGTCTATAAAAATGTAATTATATCCAGGGCATATTTCACTTTTATTGCACATATATTTTTGCTCGTGTTTTGTTTGTGTCCCTCCTCAACAGTGCTTACACATCAACACATCTTATCAGGTTAATAAAGATCAGACTGAGATGATCATACAGAATGGCGTTTGTTTGTTTTAATGCCATCATTCACTGCCAGTAAGAGTCTCATGGATACTTGAGCACTCTGTCTGCTGTCCTTCCACTGCCCTCCAGAAGCATCCGGTCCTCGTACACATAAACCGTCCCGAAGGCATTGCTATTCGGACGGGTCTCGATGACCCCCTCCAGCGTGACGTGGTGAGCGCCGGACGTGTCCGTGCAGAAGCCTCCGTCGTGGTCGTGTCCCGCGATGAAGC
The DNA here is from genome assembly GCA_039654105.1 of Coreius guichenoti. Taxonomy (NCBI): domain Eukaryota; kingdom Metazoa; phylum Chordata; class Actinopteri; order Cypriniformes; family Gobionidae; genus Coreius; species Coreius guichenoti. The sequence goes on from CM077187.1 coordinate 617,076, forward strand.
ACACCACGCTCTTATGAGAGCGCAGGACGGCCAGCAGCGCCTCGTAGTTCCAGGCCAGACAGATGGGGTCCGTGGCGTCTGGGTGAACGGGGAGATGACCTGCAAACACACACACCAGATAAAGACCAGTTCCTTCAGAGAGAAGCAGGATATAAATATACTTACTGAAGACAGTCACTCTCTCCTGCTTCTGGTCAGCGAGAGTTAAGACTTCATCGAGCCACAGAAGCTGCTCTGGGCTGAATCCTCCGTTGAACTTCACAAACCTTTGTTCCAACCCATAAACTGTAAGAAAGCACATAAACATCAGTAGATGCCCACTATATACAGTAAACATGATTATTGTTATTAATCAACAGGCTGGTCATGTTATGTCAACCTGCTCTGTTAGAATAACTTTACTGGATTTAAAGGGGGGGTCTAATGCTATTTCCTGCATTCTGCCTTATTCACACTGTTCAAGAGTTGATTCTCATGAGAAACATGGACAACATTTCAAAACACGAGTTGGACGTGTGACGGAGTATTTCTGTGCCAAATACACTCCTTCAGGATTCAAACAAGTTTCGGAAAGTTTTTTTCGAGTATGGCCCTGTATGACGTCATAAAGGGCGGAACTCCTTATATGAGCACACAGCACACACACACACACACACACACACACACACTTCACCCAGAGCGAGAGCAAGAGCGCGTCCATCAACGAGCTTCGTTCGGGTTACGGGAGCCGTCGGCGGCGCTGGCGTTGTGTTTTTAGACACGAGATCAACAATGTCACTAAAGAAGTGTGTTTCTGGTGTGAGGGAAAGATCACCTTGTTCAGCTTCCCAAATAACCCAGCGTTAAGGGAACAGTGGATGCAGTTTGTGTTTCCGGAGTTCTGCAAGTGTGTGTGTTTGTTCCCGGTCATGAGTGGAAACCGCAGGCGGTGAGTGAAACTGCATCAAATGTGTGTGTTTTGTTGGCAGTCGGCGAGTAAGTGCATATAATGTGAACTAGGGCCGTAACCACCGTAGACACTGAGGGGGACAAGTCCCCTCCAATAATTAGAAATGGCCAAAATGCCCCCCCAGTATTTGAAATTCTTGCACTTCATTACGCAGCGCTCTGTATGGTGTTGTTAGGATGACAAAAGGTTTAAAAGTCACATTTTTAGTCTGGTCTGTCTCAGCGGTCTAACAGCGCTCGTCAATGTCAAAATGATTGAGATGGCCAATCAAATCAAAGTAGGCGGAGTTTACTGGTCACAGAAGCGGAGCGTGAATTCCAGCGTGAAGCGTCAGTTTAACGTTGAGAGAAAGTGAGGTAAGTGAAACATTTAATACATGTGAACTGCTGTGCAACAGAAACGTTAAACGACCGACAGGAACATCCAGTGATGCAAACTACTCGACTTTTTTTCTCAAATATGGCCATTTTTAATTGAAAATATGCATTTATGTGATTCATGTCATCCCTGAGTGTGAAGAGACAAAAAAAGGTTTCACGTTTTCTGCATTTTAGGCATACAAAAAAAGTACATATGTGCATATTTTAATGCAAATTAATACAAATATTATTTGCAAATAGTTCAAAATGATTATTTCCCAACTAGAATTAGACCTATAATTTCCATCACTGTTCTGTTTCTAAAGGCTTTATAAAAAATTGGTGCCCCCCACCCCCCAATGTTCAAGACATGGTTACGGCCTTGATGTGAACAACACCAACGTATAGTGAATCAAAAGTTATCCAGGGATAATGCCATGATGTGTGTGTTTGTGTCTCTTTAGCTCCGCCCACTGCACGCCTCCACGGACTCAGCTGTTTTCAGAAAGAATCGGTACAGTGTATCTGTCTTTTATAAATATGATAAACTAAAGACTCTTGGGAGATATGAAGGATCAACACTACTCTATAGATACTCAAGATTAACATGAGACTGGCAGAAACTGTGTGTGTTATGGACCCTTTAACTTCTTGAGATACTGTACCTCAAATATCCAAGTTGTCACTAATACAACTTCATATTTAACTATCATATATATATTAGTGCTGTCAAACTGATTAATCGTAATTAATCGCATCCAAAATAAAAGTTTACATAATATATGTGTGTGTACTGTCTATAATTACTATGTATATATAAATACACACACATGCATGTATATATTTAAGATTTTTTTTAAATATTTATATATATTTATATATAATAAAAATTATTTTATATATATATATATATATACACACACACACATATAAATAAATAATTAAATTAAATAATATAGGCTTTTAGAGTTTAGAGTTTTCATATCATAATGGTATTTTAATGGCGATAAATGTGCTGATATATATACATACAAGTTAAAAAATTTTAAGTTGTTTAATATGTTAGACTTATTAATAAATGACTCTAGTTCCACTGGGTTTTCAAAGTCCTGTTTAGAGAAAAACAGTGACAAAAATAAAATAAATAAACAGATAAAACATTTTGAGTCATGAGTGATTGAAAAAATAACAACAACTATAATGAGTTGTTATTATTTAATATTTATTATTAAATAATAATTAATTAAATAAGTTATTATTTATTTATTATTATTTAATATACTAATTAGTAATATATTTAATATACTACATATTATTACTTAATATACCAATATTAGTAATATACTATAATGAGTAGAAAAAACATAATAATGTAACTTTTGACATTATTTAATGTGATTTTTTTTTAATTTTTTATACTAAGTTTAAGTTTGAGGATGGGGTCACATGGGTCAGCGGTAGGCTATCTAAGGTTGATCTAACTAAAGCCGGAGTTTCTCGGCACCTGGCGGCTGGTTGAGGTCGGGGTTGCTGTTCCGCTGCCGCAGGAGCTCCAGGGACCGCTTGTGCTTCTCGCTGCTCTCGTCCCTCCCGATGACGCTCATGTCGTACGCGTCCAGAAGCACGAATCGAAAGTTGGGCGCGGGGCTGAAGTCATATGCGTAAATGTCGTCCGCGATGAGGTCACTTCCCGCTTCAGCCTTCGCCGAGCTGTTGAGCGGAGAGGCGAGCAGAGTTTCCCGGCGGAAGTTGTAGAACTCATGATTGCCCCACACGTGATGCACATCCACTGAACTCTTCTCGAACTCCTTCATAACTGTGTCCAGCGCGCATTCCGACGCGTCGCGGCTCCTGTTATACCCGTCGATAGCGTCTCCCAGCTGAAGGACGCAGCGGACGCGCCGCTCCTCCCAGTGCCGCACCGCGCTCCGCAGCAGATCCGCGCTGCTCCGGTAGTAGCGTCTGCGCGTCTGCAGATAGTTCAGCCCGTCGTCGATGTCTGCGTACTGGATGTCGGCTATGATCCCGAAAGCAAACAGCGCGCGCGCACGATCCTCCATCTTCCGCTGGAGAAACAGATCATAGATCTTCGCCAGATTCCGAGCAGCCAGTTCAGATCCTGTCCGAGTTTGTCATGTAATCATAGCGAAAGCTTGGCCTTTGACAGCTCGTGGATCATACCATCGCAGTGTGTGTGTGGGGGATCGGACAAGGTTGCCAAGCGTTACAGAATCACATCAGTGGCGTTCCGCTCTAAACACACGCGGAGCGCTGTTGATCCCGCATCTCTGACGAAGTTTAACAAAAAAAGTTAATACTTGTTCAAAACATTCACTATAGCAAAACTTGCACTATTTTCGGTTTATTTTGATAAATAAAAGAATTCATTTTTGTTCAATAAATATACTGTCATTAAAATGTTCATTTTAACCTCCTCTAAGACCCAGGAAAATAAAGTATTTTGAATTTAGTATTTTTTCATGTCATTAGGGGAGAGTGGGGTAAAATGAGCCAGTGGGTAAGTTGACCCACCCCCTTTATCTTGGCAACTGTACACTTTTATGGTCATGTGGCCATATATTTTGGAACCACCCATCATTTCTGCCAGAAACACATGGGAGGAGTGGAAGGCTTTTTACTTTAAAAACTGTTTTTGTCAAAGTAAAATTTTAGCATAACAGACGTACATCAAAGCAAACGTGTCCAGGTCTAGAATATTTATGATCCATATAGGTGATTTAGCAATGTATAAAACCATGCAAATCATTTAGCTAAATGGTAAGCTAGCTAGTTTTATCCAAAATACTGTGGGGTAAATTGAGCCAGCGTTTTATCTTACCCCGCTATTAGGGACTGTAGTTAAGTTACATCTCTGAAGTATAAACTGGTGTAATTTCAATTTAATGTTACACAACTGGTTTAGTTTATCATTTTCTTAAAAAGAAATTGATAGGAACGATGTAAAAGTACAGCAAACCCTTCTCTGATAATGACCAGAAGATGATTGATCATATATATCTCTCCACCTGTATCCCTAATGAACGTTCAACACTGCAGAAAAACACCATGACAAGAACCGTCTGACTAAAATGTTTATTAGTTTCAATGACATTCATTCATTCTAATTCAGTTTTTATTTAATTTTACTCAGTTTAGTCTGTTTTGGGAAGGTTACAACTTTGGTGTTCAACATATTGTATCAGAAATGCAAACAATTAAAGACATTGAAATGTCAACTTCATTTGTTTGGTTTTATGTTGTTTAAATAGCTTTAAGAACAGAAATATGAATATTTGTAAAAGGAAATTTGATTATTGAAGGTGTTTTTAAAAGAGGTAAATTATCTTTACAATCTCACAAGGGTTTGATTCAGATTCAATTAGATGGTCTGTTTACACCCAAATGGTGCAACTTACCCCTAACCTGGGGTAAATTGAGCCACAGATCCCTTTGTCATAGATGTATTCTGATCATTTAAAATGATAGCAAACATCCTGAAATTACTTTAGATCTTTTCATTGCACTTCTGCCTTTTTTCTCATCTTGAGGACCACATAAGTAAAAAAATGGCTCATCTTACCCCACTCTCCCCTACAATGTTTAGAGCATAAGAAACAAATTGATTTTTTTTTTTTTTGAAAAATGATATTTTATTCATATGTTATGCTATGTCCACTGTAGTGACACCGGGACTCTATAAAATCTAAAAAAAATAAAATAAAATGACATGAAATGACATCTATAGGCAAAAACAATGGGATTTGTTTTTCATTCAACAATCAGTTTTCAGGTTTTTTAACCAAACTTTGTTTAAAGATGATTCTCAACTATGTTATGAAAGATATAACAGAGTGTATTGATATACTATTTTACTTTATGTAGTATGTGTGTAAAATGGACATCCATGTGTTTTCCCATTCAATGCCATGTCTCTATACACTGGATCTAATGCGTTCTGGGAGCAACATGTGTAATAACGGGAGTAATAGCTGGCAGCATTTTCATAATAATATCATATATTTTATTAATTTCTTTCCCTGTTCACTTGTTGTGTCTCCAGAATGCCTGATAAACATGATTTAGTCCCGGTGTCTCTCCATGTATGAAATCAATGCCCTGTTTTGTCATATTTTGATTAGAAACCCCATAACATTTTCCTGAGATGTTGATTTATAACAAACATTTTAAAAATTAGATTTAAATGATGACTACAAAATATTACAGAATATGATCATATTTCCGTAAGAGTGCTAAATTTGCTCATTCAGTCATTTTTAAAGCCCAAGGAGAAGTTGTTGTCCTGGTGAAACCTCAAACGGTATCTGTGAAAAGCTCTGAATGTGCTCTTTACATCCAGACTCAGAACTGTGACGTGTGGAGTCAGAGACATTCACTACAGTATAATGTCCTCGTATGTGGACAGTGGCACCCAGGAGGATAAAAATACAGAAATAAAATTAAAGATTCTGAAAGCATTGAATGGACCTTGTCATGTCAACAAATGGAAAAGTCAGTCAGATATTTATTATCATGTTAAAGGCACAATATGTACGATTTTTAGATTAAAATATCCAAAAACCACTAGAACATTTTGTTGACTTGTGTACTTGCATTATCCCAAATGTTTCCAAGAATGTTTAAATCCAGAGAAATCATCAATTTTAACCAGGACACGGCCCGTGTGTGTGCGTCGCCTATCAATGACATCATACCCGCATTACCCTCCAGTTTTATTTAGTAGAAACCATGGCAACACCAAAGACGCTTTAATATATGATGTGTTTTATTAGACAGGTGAGCAACTGTTTGGATCATTCATGGACAGAAACTAATCATTGTTCTCCAGCTCAACACAGTTAGTCTTATTGTTTAGATCTGGTGTTCTTGATTTACCGCGAGTACCATGTTTTACCATGCCTAATATGATCTCGCTCACTGCAGTGTGAACAAGTGTCTCATAGTAGCGCTGAGCAAACGCACAGAGTAGCATTATAACATCACTTTAACACACTCAAATGTGTGTAATATGATAAAACAGCGCTGCGTTCCCCCACACACACACATGAGCGGAAGAAGCGGAAGCGCTCGCCTGACAGAATAAAAGCTCCGCCCAAATAAGGAGTCAAGACACGCCTTTGTGTTGAATAAGAGACGAAAAATTACATATTGTGCCTTTAATTACCTTGAACAAAACTGAAAATCATTAAGAAGACCTTTGTTTCAAAATATTCAATAATTTTAGCAATTCTCATATATCAACATTTTAAATAACATTAAATATTAGATCAAATTAGCGAAGAATCAACTTTGCCCGTGATCACGTCAAGCATCAGACAAATTTTCACGTGCATCATCAAAAGTGGTTGTCAGAAAAGTGCTGAGCCATCTAGTGGTTTAAAAGAGAATCAACACACACAGTTTGTGCCAGTCTCATGTTCATCTTGAGTATCTATAGAGTAGTGTTGATCCTTCATATCTCCCAAGAGTTTTATTATATTTATAAAAGACAGATAAACTGTACCGATTCTTTCTGAAAACAGCCGAGTCCGTGGAGGCGTGCAGTGCGTAGAATCTCTAATAGTTCCGGTTAAGTCACAAAATAAAATGTACACAAACGTGTCCCTGCTCTTGATACAGAATCGCTGATGAACACCTTTGGTTTTAATGAGAAAAAAAACTATACGATGATGGAGTCGAACCCAGAACCGAACCTCAGACACACTCGCCGGACAGACGCTCTATCACTACCACACTCGCATTTCATGTGAATCTATGTGAAGGATCTCGGGACTGACAATATTGACTTATGCTATAGTTAGGAGATGTAACGTTAAGGATGAAACTATCACGTTAAACATGACTTCACCCACTCACCCACTTTTTAAAACAAAGTTACGCCACATCATGGCATTATCCCTGGATAACTCTCGATTCTCTATACGTTGGTGTTGTTCACATTATATGCACTTACGCGCCGATTGCCAACAAAACACACACATTTGATGCAGTTTCACTCACCGCCTGTGGTTTCCACTCATGACCGGGAACAAACACACACACTTGCAGAACTCCGGAAACACAAACTGCATCCACTGTTCTCTTAACGCTGGGTTATTTGTGAAGCTGAACAAGGTGATCTTTCCCTCACACCAGAAACACACTTCTTTAGTGACATTGTTAAAAAATCCTTCTCGACTTACGTTACCCGAATGATGGGCGTGCTCTCACTCCTGCTCTGGTTGATGTATATGTATGTATGTGTATGTATGTATGTATATGTGTGTGTGTGTGTGTGTGTGTGTGTGTGTGTGCTTTTCCAAGAGAAGTGTCCATACAAGGATTTCCCTTGCGGCCCCTGAGGGCCCTGGACTACAGATTGAAAGCCCGTGCTCTAGGCATACACCGTATTTTAGTTCTATTTTTTTAGTGCCATTGTTTAAAAAATATATATTTTTTTAATTTATATATATTTTATATATACAGTATATATATATATATATTAAATATATAAATGATTAAAAAATTAAATATTATC
>CM077187.1:629918-677418 GCA_039654105.1 Coreius guichenoti
TCACTTTAACACACTCAAATGTGTGTGATATGATAAAACAGCGCTGCGTTCCCCCACACACACATGAGCGGAAGAAGCGGAAGCGCTCGCCTGACAGAATAAAAGCTCCGCCCAATCAAGAGTCAAGACACGCCTTTGTGTTGAATAAGAGACGAAAAATTACATATTGTGCCTTTAATGTGTGAATCAGGAGTTGATTAGATATGCAATGTTGAGAAAACATTTGTTAAAAGTGAAATGATTTCTGTAAATCCAGTGATCAAATGCTGTGTGTCTCAGTTTTCAGTGATAGTCACATGACCAGTGTGTGCGATTCCATAAACCTGGAAGACCTTCTGAACATATATAAGCTTTCTAGAAAGGAAAATTTAAAAGATAAAAAAGAAGTAGTAGGGAGAATCAATGAATTATGAATATTTGACTGCCATTGTGATAATAACATGTAATCATGCAATCAATAAAAAAGTAACCGCAGTCTGAATACGAGTAAAACATAATCTAATCTAATTACAAGTACTTCATTTTTGGAATCTGATTACGTAATACAGATTACATGTAATCAGTTACTACCCAGCTCTGAGCATATACACCGATCAGGCATAACATTATGACCACTGACAGGTGACGTGAATAACACTGATTATCTCGTCATCACGGCACCTGTTAGTGGGTGGGATATATTAGGCAGCAAGTGAACATTTTGTCCTCAAAGTTGATGTGTTAGAAGCAGGAAAAATGGGCAAGCGTAAGGATTTGAGCGAGTTTGACAAGGGCCAAATTGTGATGGCTAGAAACTGGGTCAGAGCATCTCCAAAACTGCAGCTCTTGTGGGGTGTTCCCGGTCTGCAGTGGTCAGGATCTATCAAAAGTGCTCCAAGGAAGGAACAGTGGTGAACCGGAGACAGGGTCATGGGCGGCCAAGGCTCATTGATGCACGTGGGGAGCGAAGGCTGGCCCGTGTGGACTGATCAAACAGACGAGCTACTGGAGCTCAAATTGCTCAAGAAGTTAATGCTGGTTCTGATAGGAAGGTGTCAGAATACACAGTGCATCGCAGTTTGTTGCGTATGGGGCTGCATAGCTGCAGACCAGTCAGGGTGCCCATGCTGACCCTTGTCCACCGCCGAAAGCGCCAACAGTGGCACGTGAGCATCAGAACTGGACCACGGAGCAATGGAAGAAGGTGGCCTGGTCTGATGAATCACGTTTTCTTTTACATCACGTGGATGGCCGGGTGCGTGTGCGTGGCTTACCTGGGGAACACATGGCACCAGGATGCACTATGGGAAGAAGGCAAGTCGGCGGAGGCAGTGTGATGCTTTGGGCAATGTTCTGCTGGGAAACCTTGGGTCCTGCCATCCATGTGGATGTTACTTTGACACGTACCACCTACCTAAGCATTGTTGCAGACCATGTACACCCTTTCATGGAAACGGTATTCCCTGGTGGCTGTGGCTCTTTCAGCAGGATAATGCTCCTGCCACAAAGCACAAATGGTTCAGGAATGGTTTGAGGAGCACAACAATGAGTTTGAGGTGTTGACTTGGCCTCCAAATTCCCCAGATCTCAATCCAATCGAGCATTTGTGGGATGTGCTGAACAAACAAGTCCGATCCATGGAGGCCCCACCTCACAACTTACAGGACTTAAAGGATCTGCTGCTAACATCTTGGTGCCAGATACCACAGGACACCTTCAGGGGTCTAGTGGAGTCCATGCCTCGACGGGTCAGGGCTGTTTTGGCAGCAAAAGGGAGACCAACACAATATTAGGTCATAATGTTATGCTTGACCGGTGTATTTAATTGAACAATGCTACAGGTTGGTAAGGCCACAGAATCTGTGCAGAGCCTCAGTGAAGGCTGTCAATAGTGTGAAAGAAAGTGAAAATAATGCATGAGTGAATAATAGGAAACAGACGCTTCCCTTAAACGCGCCCGATGGACTGAAAATGCTGACAGTGAATAAAAGGACAAACAACTGTATGAGTTAGATTTCTACAGCAACACACATTTAGCTTCACGAGCTCTAATCCATAACTATTTGTCAGGCTGGTTCGGCTGATGTGTGTGTGTGTGTTTCAGAGTAAAACTGGAGGGCTTGACACTCCTCATGTTGAGACGTTTCAGTGTGTTCAGCTGCTGGATTCACTGGACAGGAAAGACTGACTCACACACAAGCACTAAAACTCACTTCTGAAACACTGAAGATGTCAGACATGTGACTTTTGATCACGACTGACTGTGGAGTTTCTCAAGCACATCATAAATAGAGTCATATTTGTATTCAGCAATAATAATGCTAAACTCAAACCTAATAAAAATGACAAATCAGCATGAAACAGAAGTTGTGCTGGTCTTTTCTTCCCTTTTGTGAGTGAAACGCTTCTCAAACAAGAACAAATGTAGGGCGGGGCTTGATTTTGTCTGTGGGGAATTGATTGGATGGTTGTGGTTTGCTATTGGTGGATCTCATGTGAGTGACAGGTTGCCCCTCCCTCGTCATCAGAGAAGAGAAGAGATGTCACTGTTATTCTGATTCAATAATGATGTGCACCGATAAATCATAATTTATTGATTTCATGGTGACTTTAAATGATCCAGCTGTCAGAGAACTGAGGGATGAAAGGTCATGTGAGGTCGATGTAGTGGATATTTAAGAGTTTTATGGACTTTATCCACAAGATTCCTCATTCAAAGCATTCTATTCTTGAGCGTTTGATGGGTCATTCCTGATTTTCCAAGCAGGACGCCAGAGCCTGTGAACGAGCCATGAATTTTCCAGAAAAAACGTGGGTGTGGGAACCATGTGTCTCTTCATATAGAGAAACAACACGGCTTTGGACTTCATACACCAGAGGAACACGAGGCCTCGGATAGAAAATACAACTATTTATGACATTCATAGGCATTCAAAATGTATTTATGTCTGATCAAGAGTCCATATTTTACTGTTAGCGATCATCAACAGCAGTGGCTGTGTTTCCATCCAAAGCTGCAAATTTAATTTATGCATACATAAATTGCATAAAATATTTGTGAATAAAGCAGTGTTTCCATTCCATGTGTTCAAGAGAACAAAATCATCACTTCCTGCCATAAAATATCAGTAATAAAACTGTAAGTGGCTCTTTTCCCCTCCATCATAAATGAGTTCAGACGAAACACAATGGAGGAATTAAACACACACACACACTCACACACACACTAAACGGTTCTGGAGGGAATTAAACAAAATCATTCTGATCACAGACTTTGAGTCAGGCGTTTCAGAGCCACCAAACCAACATTTGAGATGCTGCGACGCAATTGGTCCACTGGTTGGGCCAGTTATCCAATCACAGCCTCCACTGAGTGATTTGTTGCGCATCGAGGGATTTATTCTGTAAATGTTTTTCCATTGTAGTCTATGTGCATGTCTTCTTATTGGATAAAAAATGATGTGCCTTGAAATCATCTTTTTGTTTCCATCCAGGGTTTTTAATGCGATATCCCAAAATTTGCATCAAAATATGTGGAAGGAAAGTGAATGGTGAGGGTTCGTCTGTTGAAAGCATATGTCGGCAGCCTCGGGCAGATTGGCGTCTCATGAGTGGACGTCCTCAGGGTTTATAAGGTCGACCATCTGGAACAATGCATTATTTAATCGTACATATGGCTGGACAGTCATCAACCCCATATCAGTACATTCACCAGATCATGTGTTTGAGCGAGTCAAAGCTTCTTTTGTTGATCAATATTGTCTGAGGAGTTTGAAAGCAGTCACTCTTTTGCTTAACAGGAAGCAAACACTTAATTTAATTTAATGCAGCGCGTCCCATGAGCGCCAATGATAATTTATAATACAGGAGAGTAACAGTGTTTTCTGCTGGACTTGCGGTGATAAGGAATGTTAGTTTGTGTCCCACTAGATCATTTTATCATCAGGAAACACCAGAGGAAAACCAGATTCAGTCTCAGTATCTCTGACCTCAGGCGTCTGACTGATCCATTTCCACTTTCCAGAGTGAACGCCTCTTAAACTATATTATAGTGATGTGTTTCATGTGATTCTCAAGGTAGAAGTGAGCATGATGAGTGAAAATTGTAGTTTTGGGTGAACTGTCGTTTTATTTCGACAAACCCTTCAGCTCTCATAGTCATCTCGACCACGCTGACATCTGGCACTGAATCCTTCCCACACATTTTCAGCATTCCCAACTGGATGAAATTACGAGTGGGAAAACCTCTATGACCTAAACTCTGAAAAACTGCTCAAGCACAACAGAGACAGAAACACAAGAGCTGCTTATCACTCACTGTCAAATAATGACTAAATAAATCTCAAGTCAAGTCTCCTTCATTTATACAGCTCTTTCACAATACAGATCCTTTCAAAGCAGCTTTACAGTGATAACAGAAGATTAATGGAAGAGAGATTGCTTGTGTACATCAGCTCTAGAGAAAAGTTATTGTCCAGCTAAAGTCAGTTTTTCATTGATTAATTTCCGTTGTAAATAATCATTAGTTATTTACTTTAAGGACACTTACACGACACCATTTTAAACTAAAACAGAAACTCTCAATGCGTTCCAGCCGCTCATCCGCACAGCAACAGCACCGGCGCTAGAGAATACAAACCCCGACACAGGTTTTGAGATAGTTTTGAAACGATACCGTTATCATCTTCGTGTAAACTTCAAAAAACGTGAATCTGTGAGAACGGTGACGACATGCACGTAAGCATCACGTGTTTAGTCTATAGGCAAGAGCGTTTGAGTCCGTATGTGCACAGGTGTGTAGTTTTTCTTTACAAAATGACCGCCAAATTACTTGTCTGGCATGCATAATACAGCGTTTTTAGTCGTTTCCTATAATTTTGATAACGTTTTCATCTGTACAGAGGGAAAGTGAAGTGAAGGAGGCGTCACAGGGGAGAGTCTAGTGGACACAGTCTCTGCTGACACTTCAGAGATGAGTTGTGCTCGTGTCTTGGCGCAGGTCCACCATCTGGTCTGGATACGGCCCGGATCTGGCCGACTGCAGTAAACCTCGGGATAAACAGAGAGACTAACATTAGCGTAGATGCCATTCTTCTTATGATGTAACGAGTACATCAGGTGTTATGGGAAGTGTTCCCGGTTCCGGCTGACCTAGTTAATGCAGCCTAAAACAATCATTTAACTGATTTGAATAATAGAAATTAAAAATGTTTTATGTGTATGCCATAGTAAAGAGATGTGTTTTTAGTCTAGATTTAAACTGACAGAGTGTGTCTGCTTCCCGAACAATGCTAGGAAGACTGTTCCAGAGTTTAGGTGCTAAATAGGAAAAGGATCGACCGCCTGCAGTTGATTTTGATATTCTAGGTATTATCAACTGGCCAGAGTTTTGAGACCGCAATAGACGTGATGGAGTATAATGCGTTAAGAGCTCGCTCAAGTACTGGGGAGCTAAACCATTTAGTGCTTTGTAAGTTATTAGCAAGATTTTAAAACGTATACGATGTTTAATAGGGAGCCAGTGCAGTGTTGACAGAACCGGGCTAATATGGTCATACTTCCTGGTTCTAGTAAGAACTCGAGCTGCTGCGTTTTGGACCAGCTGGAGTTTGTTTATTAAGCATGCAGGGCAACCACCCAGTAGAGCATTACAATAATCTAGCCTTGAGGTCATGAACGCATGAACCTGCATCAACAGTTTTAAGGCTCACCAAGGCTGTATTTATCTGATCAAAAATACAGTAAAACAGTGAAATATTACTCCAGTGTAAATCATCTGTTCTCTATGTGAATATATAGTAAAGTGTAATTTATTCCTGTGATCAAAGCTGAATTTTCATATTTCTTTGGAAACAGTGATACATTTTGGATTCTTTGATGAATAGAAAGTTCAAAAGAACAGCATTTATTTGAAATCTTTTGTAACATTATAAATGTCTTTACTGTCACTTTTGATCAGTTTAATGTGTCCTTTAATGGTGTGTGCATTTTTCAGTCACTATATTTGTGCTCTGTGAAAGTGTGTGACTGGAAATCCTAACAGATTTTCCCAATGAAGTGTCTAAAGATGTACTGACATTATTTATTCCCCTTGTGTTGTAGAGTTTACCCTCGATGTGTCCTCTGGACGAGCCGCTGCCCCGGGACTGGAAGTGCTACATGTCGCCGCAGGGCCGCCGGTACTACGTCAACACCGCCAGCAACGGTGAGCACATGCCCTCAAAACATTGTGCTAACGTTCCTATTAAGTTATGAAAACATTATTTCTCTGAATGTTCAAACGTCCAGTTTTTTAAATGTTTTAAAAACATTTTGTCTTGATCATGTGAGCGTTAAGGGAACATTGTATCATTCTTCAGAAATTATGGGAACGTTACTTTTGAATGTTCTCTGAACGTTCTGAAACAAGTAACATTTAAAAAAAAATGTACACCTAAAACGTTTCAGAATAAACTCTTTTGTGCTGAACCTTATTAAAGACCAGATAACTTTGAATGTTTTATTAATGTTACTGGAAGAACGTTTGTTCATAACTTTGAGAGAACCTTCACAGAACATTCCCTGTTCGCTGGAATGCAACCTTTAGCTTTCGGCAATCCCAGTTTCCTAGAACTACAACTGTGCAATATTTTCTCTTTGCTTCCAGTCGATGATGTTGTCATGTGAGTCTGAGACTTAACAAAAGCTCTTGTTCAGTTGTGAATGTGTGAGGACAGTGGAGCAGGGCTGGTACAGGCTGGTCCGGACGGATCAGAGGCTCTCGGTACACATCTCTCCACTTCTCTTCTCATTGTGTCCAAACAATCAGCATTGCACCGATCAGAACTATCAGTCATGACTACAAGAAACACTTCTCACCTTAGTTATCTGCTATAAAATCTCTGGGCTTCATACTCATGTGGTGTCCTTTTGTGTTTCTGGCTCTAGTAGAGCAGGTTTTCCTGCTTGAATGTTGATTATTTCCTCATATTCTCCATTGTTGCGGCTCCTCTCTTCCCAGTCTGTCAGTAACGCTCTGTTTAGTTCCTGTCTCTATGAAGCCCCTCCTTCTGAAAAGCACACTGTGCTCTGATTGGTCGGCTGGAGCAGTGTGTTGTGATTGGTGTTTGGGAAATGTCCCGCCCCTTACCATAACCGGCAGTTTCAACACACGACTAACTAACTCAACCAGGCCCCGCCCCTTTATTCTGCGTATGAATTATTATAATGAGGAATATTGTGACGTGTCGGTTCCGGAAGAAAACTCAAGATGGAGGCGTTTCAGGAGCTCAGAAACACTGACACTGATATAGAGAAGAACTCTCAACATTACACACTAAAGACAGATCAACAAAACTCATTAAATTCACTGCATTTGGGACAATATTTGTCTTAGCACGTTTTCAAGAATGTCATTGACCCACTAGTTATTTTATTACTATCAAACAGAGTGGAAGAGAAGTTACTACTACAGGCTACTTAAAGATTTATATTTAGGTGCTTGACATTTAATAATGAACACATTCAACTGAGCACACACATGATGAATTCTCTGACTTATGGTTTCCATTACTGCACTTGCATTTCCACGGTTGCCATTGACACCCAGACGCGTCAGTGAAGCAGCGTTTCCTCCGCTCTGAACACACGAGTTGTGAAAGAAAGAACAGAAATCAATCTTCAAACTGACCAATTACAGTAATCCTACACAGTCTGTGAGCAACAGAAACTGGAATGCACCGGCCGTTTCGTCTCGCTATCCAAATCCAGTCTAGCCAGATTAATGATTACTAGGACATTATTAACTAATCTTAGTTAGTTACTCATTCACAAACAGCCACAAAACGCAGTTACACTTCACAGGAATCATTTCTGCTCCTGGTTTCAGTTTGATTTGTAGTTTGTGTTGTTGTGTTGAAGTTCATGCCGATTAAACAGAGGATTGTTTTGTTTTGTGTGATCGCCATGGTAACGCGCATGTGTGTGTGTGTGTGTGTGGTTTCCTTCCTCTTCACAGCTGTAGTGGTTTGGTTTAGTGGATGGGTTTTCTGCTGGGGAACACATGATGAATAAATAAACTACTAGTTTCAGATCAACCTCATGTAACGCTCGGGCTCTTCAGGAAACCTCTGAAATACATTTGAAGGATTTACTTTGAAACTATTTTCACTTGCTAGTAAATTTCACAAAAGTGACCCTGGAGCACAGCACCAGTCATGAGTCTCACGGGTATATTTGTGGCAATAGCCAACAATACATTGTATGTGTCAAAATTATCCATTTTTCTTTTATGCCAAAAATCATTAGAATATTAAGATCATGTTCCATGAAGATATTTTGTAAATTTCCTACCGTAAATATATAAAAAATGTATTATTAGTAGTAATATGCATTGCTAAGGACTTCATTTGGACAACTTTAAAGGAGATTTTCTCAATATTTAGATTTTTTTGCACCCTCAGATTCCAGATTTTCAAATAGTCGTATCTCGGCCAAATATTGTCCTAACAAACCATACATCAATGGAAACTTTTTTGATGTATAAATCTCAATTTAAAAAAATTTACCCTTATGACTGGTTTTGTGGTCCAGGGTCACATGTGTAAACGTGAAAGTAGACAAATAGTATTTTCTTGAAAAACACACTCGAATAATTTTGTTTCATACTACGGGCTGTTGAATGCTTAAATCTGATTGGTTGATGAACTTTACTTTGACGAAGGCCAAAGTATACTTCACTTTTTACGCTTACGCGAGGGTCAGCGAATTTCATCATCAGAAGAGTACGCGCATACTGCTGGATTTTTGTAACTTTGTACGCACAGGTTGTACATGCTCATTTAATTTTTTTGCAGTATTTACATAGGTTGTAACTCGTAGGTTGGAACACATGATGAATAAATAAACTACTAGTTTTTTTCACAAATATTTACAAAGAAATTGAATGAAATGTGAAAGTAGACAAATAGTATTTTCTTGTAAAACACACATTTTGTCTTATACTACGGGCTGTTGAATGCTTAAATCTGATTGGTTGACGAACGTTCTAAGGTGTGCAGTTATTCACACAGCTAAAGTAGTTCCAGGCAGGTTTGACCGCATTACAGTTCCATATCACTCCGCCAAATGATTTCAGTTCAATTTCAGCATTACCACTTCGTGTGTGCATTATTTTCTAATAATTCGACGGCCCGTCGTCAATTATTCCTTAGTTATTTACAACTTTAAAACTAATTTTTCTCAGCGTATGTTTGCTCATAGTTGGATTGAACAGCAGTAGCTGTGAGCAGTGCAGATGGTGGTAAATTAAAGATGAAGTACAGAAACTGGGTTATTATCCGTCGCTCAGCGATCGGAGGAGTGTGATGCAGAAGATCCTTCACTGCTGATTCAGTTGATGTGAAGCCCTGTCCGGCCGGTCCAAGCGCTCAGGCCTTGTTTCAACTAAATAATTAGACTAATCAGCTTCTCAGATGCTTGTTGCTTAGTAACTGGCTTTTCAGATGTTTGTCAGGCTGTTTATGAACTTACTTCTCAATTGCATATACATATTAAGAATTAGGCAAGCAGGATCAGGATTAAAAGCAGTTCTGTATCAATGAAGACAATAAGTCTAATCATGGAAATTACTGTAACTTCACTGATGTTTATGAGGAGAAAACAGTCTGAGCGAACGCATGAAACTGTAGGTGATTCTCTAAACCTCGGATGGTGTTTCTCTGCAGCTGATCTGAGTTGCTGAACTGATGCCTCATTCACTACATCGTATCATACTCTTTATTATGGTTGCTAGGGTATTCAGGGTGGTTGCTGGGGTGTTTCCTTGTGGAAAGCTAGGGTATTTTGGGTGGTTGCTAGGATGTTCCTATACGGTTGCTAGGGTATTCTGGGTGGCTGTTAGAAGGTTGATAGGATGTTGATATGCAGTTGCAAGGGTATTCGGGATGGTTGCTAGGGAGTTGCTATGTGGTAGCTAAGGTATTTTGGGATTTTGCTATGCGGTTGGGTATTCTGGGTGGTTTTTAGGGTGTTCTGAGTGGTTGCTAGGATGTTGCTATGCGGTTGTGTATTCTGGGTGGTTGCTTGGGTGTTGCTATGCTGTTGGGTATCCTGGGTGGTTGTTAGGGTATTCTGAGTGGTTGCTAGGATATTGCTATGCAATTGGGTATTCTGGGTGGTAGCTAAGGTGTTGCTATGCGGTAGCTAGGATATTTTGGCTGGTTGCTAGGATGTTTTTATATGGTCACTAGGGTATTTTGGGTGGTTGCTAGGGTGTTGCTATGCAGTTGGGTATTCTGGGTGGTTGCTAGGATGTTGCTATGCAGTTGAGTATTCTGGGTGGTTGCTAGGATGTTGCTATGCAGTTGGGTATTCTGGGTGATTTTAAGGGTGTTGCTATGCGGTTGCAAGGGTATTCGGGGTGGTTGCTAGGGAGTTGCTATGTGGTTGTGTATTCTGGGTGGTTGCTTGGGTGTTGCTATGCGGTTGGGTATTCTGGGTGGTTGTTAGGGTGTTCTGAGTGGTTGCTAGGATGTTGCTATGCGGTTGTGTATTCTGGTGGTTGCTTGGGTGTTGCTATGCGGCTGGGTATTCTGGGTGGTTGTTAGGGTATTCTGAGTGGTTGCTAGGATGTTGCTATGTGGTTGGGTATTCTGGGTGGTTGCTTGGGTGTTGCTAGAGTGTTGCAATGCAATTGGGTATTCTGGGTGGTTGCTAGGGTGTTGCTATGCGGTAGCTAGGATATTTTGGCTGGTTGCTAGGATGTTACTTTATGGTTGCTAGGGTATTCTGGATGGTTGCTATGCGGTTGGGTATTCTGGGTGGTTGCTAGGGTGTTGTTATTCGGTTGGGTATTCTGGGTGATTTCTAGGGTGTTCCTAGTGGTTGCTAAGATGTTGCTATGTGGTTACTAGGTCATTCTGGTTGATTGCTAGGGTAATGTTATGCAGTTGCTATGGGTTTCTGAATGGTTGCTAATGCTATGCAGTTGCTAGGGTGTTCTGGGTGGTTGCTAAAGTGTTGCTATGTGGTTACTAGAGTGTTCTGGGTAATAATAATAATATATAAGATATTTCTATAATATATAAAATACAGTAACAACTACAGTAAGTGATGTTTGAAACCAAAAACCAAAGATGACACAAGAAAGACACTTATACTTGCTCAAAACAGGTGTTTAGTGTTTACTGAGACTGGTTTGGATTGAACGGGGTCTGATACGGCCGCTGTGAAAGCATTGTGCATTAAGTTATCAGCAATGTTACGTGTATTGAGCATTACCTGCCCTACAGAAGAAGCACATGAAGGAATTAACGGGAAATGGTTTGATTCTGCTCTTGTTTTTCAGAGACAACATGGGAGAGGCCGTCCAGCACCCCTGGAACCCCGAGAACACCCGTCAAACACAAGAACTCTCTACCTGCAGGTATCGTTTTGAGAACATTATTAAAGACCAGATAACTTTGAACAAACATTCTACTGAAGTTCTGAGAACGTTCCCAGTTGGGTTTTTAGCCAGTCAGCAAAGAAAGTGCACTTAAGTCTCTGAGAATTAGTAGGACAGATGGACATAAATCAGTTTCACATGCTGAGATTGTGACTCAAAATGTTAGGAAACAAAGAGAGTGAGTCACTATAAACTTGTTCAATATTGTTAATAAATCTTCATAACAGATCAGCAGAAAGGAGTGTGAGATACACACTCATCTAGGCTTCATAGCTTTGCTGTGCTCAATCTGTTGAACAGTTGAGTCAAGTTAATGATTGACCATTGAGGTCAGGCATACAAACGCCACTCCTAATCTAGGTCAACCACTTCACTGAAGACACATCTTAGGACAGTTTCATTCTAGCTGCATTTGGACCTTTTTCACCTTAAAACGTTCTGTAAGTAAATCCCAGACTGTCAATGCGGTCTCAGACTTTTGGACCCCATTACAGATCATTGTGGTTCAACACTTGTCCAAAAGGTTTTCCTCCTCAATCCATCCACAGATCAGCTAATGGAGCATCTACTGTCTGCACCTCCGTCCTGAGAGCCAAACTGTGCTCGGTTTAGTACTCTTGATTTGATTTGCACCGGCTATCAGCATTTTACAATGTCTACCAGCACATCTCAATGACAGATGGACAGGATAGTAGTGTCCAGCATGTGGACGGCACGCCATAAAGCAAATGAAATTATGACCCGGCTCAAGAGAAATGAGTGTCATTGCACATGGACTGAGGAAGGAAACAGTAGACATGTTCATCTCCATCACTCAGAAAGATCCTACACTCCCTTAAATGAGCCACGCAAGAGATTCTTTATAGTGATTCATCAAGACTGATTCAAACACATAGCTTACAACTATGTGTCAGGTTTGATGTCAATGATTTTCTTTTATTTGTTAATTTTTGAGAGAATTATTATTTTAAAGCACTGTTGTCTGAAACTGCTTTGTGACAAACACACTGTATTCAATTGAAAAACTTCATTACAAACTGGTGTGCTTTGTCTTTGCTTTGTTAAATAACCTTGTGAGAGGAAAAGATCTTCTCTGAATCAAACTCATCTCACGTTTTCTTCCCGCAGTGAATGGATTTCATGCTAATGGCAGCCCGTTGCATCAGACCGAACAGTCGCATGCAGTCGTGCGGAAGGCCAGCACAGATCAACAGGTACGGCTGATCAATTGTTTATTCATCCAGCATATTCGTCTGGACTATAAATATATATTCTATTTCAATACCTCAACTAATCTCCATCTATATCACTAACATTAAAACAACATTCAGTGGAGATTCAAGCTGAATTCTATGAAATGCCAAGTTCTGTCATGAAACTCTAGATGGCGCAGGCTGATGGGCCCTTAATGCAAACTGATGATATTTACAGCTTTAACTACTTGGCACAAGCTGATTGGTTCTTGTCGCATCTGCAGCCAATGAGCTTGCTGCTCAACAATTAAATGGCTGGTTATCATTCACTATAGCAGTTTGCAGCGCACTTTTAGAGTTCCACCTCCACTTTCCCACTTTAGATCTGCTATGGGTAATTGACTATTTGTGCAGCAGCAGTATGTCTTACATACTCACAGCAGTGTATCGGCGTATGTATTGGCAGTAGCAAGTTCCTGCAGCAATAATAAACAACAGCAGCAGCAATAATAATAATCAGCAGCAATAATCAAAAGCAGCAGCAGCATTATCATCATCAGCAATAATCAACAGCAGCAGCAATAATCAGCAGCGGCAATAATCAACAGCAGCAATAATAATAATCAGCAGCAATAATCAGCAGCAGCAATAATCAGTAGCATCAGCAGCAATAATCAACAGCAGCAATAATAATAATCAGCAGCAATAAATAACAGCAGCATTGTGATCATCAGCAGCAATAACCAACAGCAGCAGCAGCAATAATAATAATCAGCAGCAATAATCAACTGCAGCAGCAGCAATAATAATAATCAGCAGCAATAATCAGCAGCAGCAATAATCAGTAGCATCAGCAGCAATAATCAACAGCAGCAATAATAATAATAATCAGCAGCAATAAACAACAGCAGCATTGTGATCATCAGCAGTAATAATCAACAGCAGCAGCAATAATAATAATCAGCAGCAATAAACAACAGCTGCATTGTGATCATCAGCAGCAATAACCAACAGCAGCAGCAGCAGCAATAATAATAATCAGCAGCAATAATCAACTGCAGCAGCAGCAATAATAATAATCAGCAGCAATAATCAGCTGCAGCAGCAATAATCAGCAGCAGCAATAATCAACAACAGCAGCAATAATAATAATCCGCAGCGGCAATAATCAGCAGCAGCAATAATAATAATCAGCAATAATCAACAGCAGCAGCAATAATAATAATCAGCAGCAAATCAAATCAAATCACCTTTATTTATATAGCGCTTTTTACAATGGCAGTTGTTTCAAAGCAGCTTCACAGTGGTAACAGGAAAATAATGCAACGGAATTTGATTCGGCTGTACAGCCGCTCTGGTGAAAACGGTGATGTCATCAGCTCATTTCAATTATCATATAGTGTCAATGCGGGCAGATCAGTAATATAGTTGAAATTTAGGTGTCCCCAACTGAGCAAGCCAAAAGCCAAAGGCGACGGTGGCAAGGAACCAAAACTCCTTAAGGGCCAGAATGGAGAAAAAAACCTTGGGAGAAACCAGGCTCAGTCGGGGTGCCAGTTCTCCTCTGGCCGACGAACAAATAGTGTATGATTATGATTCTGGCACATTACAGGTCAGAAGTCATATTAGATAAATAGATATTCGTAGGATTATTCGAAAGATTGGAGTCGTCACGCCGGGGACGGGTTTAATGAGGATGTCGTGTCGATGCGGCATTTACAGGGGGGAGTTTAACTGACACGGTCTCTACAGACACTTCAGGGATATGGTCGTCATGTCCAGGCTAAGGGCCACCATCTGGTCTGGATACGGCCCGGATCCGGCCGACTGCAGTAAACCTCGGGATAAACAGAGAGACTAACATTAGCGTAGATGCCATTCTTCTTATGATGTAACGAGTACATCAGGTGTTATTGGAAGTGTTCCCGGTTCCGGCTGACCTAGTTAATGCAGCCTAAAACAATCATTTAACTGATTTGAATAATAGAAATTAAAAATGTTTTATGTGTATGCCATAATAAAGAGATGTGTTTTTAGTCTAGATTTAAACTGACAGAGTGTGTCTGCTTCCCGAACAATGCTAGGAAGACTGTTCCAGAGTTTAGGTGCTAAATAGGAAAAGAATCGACCGCCTGCAGTTGATTTTGATATTCTACGTATTATCAACTGGCCAGAATTTTGAGACCGCAATAGACGTGATGGAGTATAATGCGTTAAGAGCTCACTCATGTACTGGGGAGCTAAACCATTTAGTGCTTTGTAAGTAATCAGCGAGATTTTAAAATGTATACGATGTTTAATCAATTTAGCAATAATCAAAAGCAGCAGCAGCATTATCATCATCAGCAGCAATAATCAACAGCAGCAATAATAATAATCAGCAGCAATAAACAACAGCAGCATTATGATCATCAGCAGCAATAACCAACAGCAGCAGCAATAATAATAATCAGCAGCAATAATCAACTGCATCAGCAGCATTATCATCATCAGCAATAATCAACAGCAGCAGCAATAATGAGCATCAGCAATAATAATAATCAGCAGCAATAATCAACAGCAGCAGAAATAATCAGCAGCGGCAATAATCAACAGCAGCAATAATAATAATCAGCAGCAATAATCAGCAGCAGCAATAATAACCAGCAGCAATAATCAGCAGCAATAATAATAATCAGCAGCAATAATCAACAGCAGCAATAATAATAATCAGCAGCAATAATCAGCAGCAGCAATAATAATAATCAGCATCAATAATCAGCAGCAGCAATAACAATAATCAGCAGCAATAATCAACAGCAGCAATAATAATAATCAGCAGCAATAATCAACAGCAGCAATAATAATAATCAACAGCAATAATCAGCAGCAGCAATAATAATAATCAGCAGCAATAATCAGCAGCAGCAATAATAATTAGCAGCAGTAATCAACAGCAGCAATAATAATAATCAGCAGCAATAATCAGCAGCAGCAATAATAATAATAATCAGCATCAATAATCAGCAGCAGCAATAATAATAATCAGCAGCAATAATAAACAGCAGCAATAATCAGCAGCAGCAATAATCAACAGCAGCAATAATAATAATGAGCAGTAATAATAATAATCAGCAGCAATAATCAGCAGCAGAAATAATCAGCAGCGGCAATAATCAACAGCAGCAGCGATAATCAGCATCAGCAATAATAATAATCAGCAGCAATAATCAACAGAAGCAGCAATAATCAACAGCAGCAATAATCAACAGCAGCAATAATAATCAGCAGCAATAATCAGCAGCAGCAATAATAATCAGCAGCAATAATAATAATCAGCAGCAATAATCAGCAGCAGCAATAATAATAATCAGCATCAATAATCAGCAGCAGCAATAATAATAATCAGCAGCAATAATAAACAGCAGCAATAATCAGCAGCAGCAATAATCAACAGAAGCAGCAATAACCAACAGCAGCAATAATAATCAGCAGCAATAATCAGCAGCAGCAATAATCAACAACAGCAGCAGCAATAATCAACAGCAGTAATAATAATAATCAGCAGCAATAATAATAATCAGCAGAAATAATCAGCAGTGGCAATAATCAACAGCAGCAATAATAATAATCAGCAGCAATAATAATAATAATCAGCAATAATCAACAGCAGCAGCAATAATAATAATCAGCAGCAATAATCAACAGCAGCAATAATCAGCAGCAGCAATAATCAACAACAGCAGCAGCAATAATCAACAGCAGTAATAATAATAATCAGCAGCAATAATAATAATCAGCAGAAATAATCAGCAGTGGCAATAATCAACAGCAGCAATAATAATAATCAGCAGCAATAATAATAATAATCAGCAATAATCAACAGCAGCAGCAATAATAATAATCAGCAGCAATAATCAACAGCAGCAATAATCAGCAGCAGCAATAATCAACAGCAGCAATAATAATAATCAGCAGCAATAATCAACAGCAGCAATAATAATAATCAGCAGCAATAATCAACAGCAGCAATAATCAGCAGCGGCAATAATAATAATCAACAGCAATAATCAACAGCAGCAGCAGCAATAATCAACAGCAGCAATAATAATAATCAGCAGCAATAATCAGCAGCAGCAATAATAATAATCAGCAGCAATAATCAACAGCAGCAATAATAATCAGCAGCAGAAATAATCAACAACAGCAGCAGCAATAATCAACAGCAGCAATAATAATCATCAGCAGCAATAATCAACAGCAGTAATAATAATAATCAGCAGCAATAATAATAATCAGCAGAAATAATCAGCAGCAATAATAATAATCAGCAGCAATAATAATAATCAGCAGAAATAATCAGCAGCGGCAATAATCAACAGCAGCAATAATAATAATCAGCAGCAATAATCAGCAGCAGCAATAATAATAATAATCAGCAATAATCAACAGCAGCAGCAATAATAATAATCAGCAGCAATAATCAACAGCAGCAATAATAATAATCAGCAGCAATAATCAGCAGCAGCAATAATAATAATCAGCAGCAATAATCAGCAGCAGCAATAATAATAATCAGCAGCAATATTCAACAGCATCAGCAGCAATAATCAGCAGCGGCAATAATCAACAGCAGCAATCATAATAATCAGCAGCAATAATCAACAGCAGCAGCAGCAATAATAATAATGAGCAGCAATAATCAACAGCAGCAATAATAATAATCAGCAGCAATAATAATCAGCAGCAGCAATAATAATAAACAGCAGCAATAATCAGCAGCAGCAATAATAATAATCAGCAGCAATAATCAGCAGCAGCAATAATAATCAGCAGCAGCAATAATAATAATCAGCAGCAATAATAATAATCAGCAGCAATAATCAACAGCAGCAGCAGCAATAATCAACAGCAGCAATAATAATAATCAGCAGCAATAATCAGCAGCAGCAATAATAATAATCAGCAGCAATAATCAACAGCAGCAATAATAATAATCAGCAGCAATAATCAGCAGCAGCAGTAATAATAATCAACAGCAGCAGCAGCAATAATCAACATCAGCAATAATAATAATCAGCAGCAATAATCAACAGCAGCAGCAGCAATAATCAACATCAGCAATTATAATAATCAGCAGCAATAATCAGCAGCAGCAATAATAATAATTAGCAGCAATAATCAACAGCAGCAATAATAATCAGCAGCAGAAATAATCAGCAGCAGCAATAATCAACAACAGCAGCAGCAATAATCAGCAGCAGAAATCATAATAATTGATTCTCCTGAAAATGCCTGTGTGCTGCTCTCAACACAGCAACATCGGCTCAACCAATGGCGTGAGTTTGGGGGTGGGACTATCAGTTCGTCCATCCAATAGAAAAACAGGGGAGTGTTTGGGAAAAAACATGTTGCAATGACACACTTCACCTGAGCATTTACTAAAGATGCAGCAGATATCATCTATGAAAGCCAAGAGAACGAAGGGACTTCTCTTTCCGCTCTCTCATCATCCCTCCCTCTTCCTCCTCCTCCTCCTCCTCATCCTCATGATGACAGATTATAGAGAGCAACTCACACAATCCCAGCATCATAACATCCACAGCATGTCTGACACTCGGTTTTCTCTCTTCTCTCAGAGTCCCGGCTCTACATCACCCATCAGGAAGCAGGAGTGTGAATCCACAGTAACTGTGAGTATGACAGCAGAACAAACGTGCTGAGGACAGTGTGTGTGTGTTCACGCTTGTAGATTAAACTGCATGACAACAAAATAGCGGGAGATTCATGGTGCGTTTCAAGCAAACATATTGTGCCGTATATCCGAGTGAAACGCTTCAGGAACAAGAACAAATGTAGGGCGGGGCTTGATTTTGTCCGTTGGGGAATTGATTGGATGGTTGTGGTTTGCTATTGGTGGATCTCATGTGAGTGACAGGTTGCCCCGCCCTCGTCATCAGAGAAGAGAAGAGATGAAGAGGGAGGGGAAGTTATTCTGATATTATCATAGTTACATTACTGATCGATGATGAAACATCATCCTGCCGGGGGAAGGAGGCTTTCCAGTGTCTGCTTTGAGTTATTGTGAGTAGTTTCTGTTGTAATCGATGTCTTTGTGCACAATAAACAACAGAGACACCACATGCTCTGCTGCCATGGTAACAGAGACGGCTGTGCAGATTCATGATGCCAGAATGAGAAAGATGATCAGAGCTGATACAGCGCTTGACTGCGGTTAGGCATCACGTCTGTAACTGGACAGACGAGCAAATGCATTGCGTCAGACTTACAGAAGGAAAAACACAGCTAACAAAAGTATGTTCTGAGAATGTTTTGCTAACATTCCCATTAAGTTATAACATTTTATTTCTGGATGTCTTCTGAAGATTTAAACCCACGGTTTCACAGACAAGGCTGAAGCCTACTCTCAGACTAAAATGCATTATTGAGCTGTTTTAACTGAAAGCACATCTTAAAATATGTCAGTGCCAGTGTTGTGTCTCGAGATGCACACCAGTAATGTTTTTTTCTAAGGCACTTTTATAAAAATTGAGCTAAGGCCTAATCCTAGTTTAATCTAAACCCTGTCTGTGAAACCAGGCCAAAATGTCCAGTTTTCAAATGTTTAAAAAAAAGATTTTTTCTAGGTTATACAAATGTTAAGGGAACATTCAATTTCGCAAACATCATGAGAATGTTTCAGATGTTCAGGGAACATTCAAAAGTAACAAGTAGTAACATTTAAAAAAAATGTCCAACTGAGATGTTTCAGAAAAAAAACTTTTTTGTATAAATAATGTTTTTGTGCTAATATTTTGAGAACATTATTAAAGGATTAATTCACTTTAAAATGAAAATTTCCTGATCATTTACTCACCCCCATGTAATCCAAATGTTCATGTTTGTCTTTCTTCAGTCGAAAAGAAATTAAGTTTTTTGAGGAAAGCATTCCAGGATTTTTCTCCACATAATGGACTTCAATGGCAACCAACGGTTGAAGGTCCAAATCAATGCAGTTTCAGAGGAAGGGCTTCAGAGGCTCTGCACGATCCCAGAGGAATAGAGTCTTATCTAGACAAACCATCGGACATTTTATAACAAATATAAACATTTATATACTTTTTAACCACGAATGCGGGACTTCGGTGTTGTTCTTCTTCACAGCGTATGATGTCATCACGTTGGAAAGGTCACATGACGTAGGTGGAAGTACCGACCCAGTGTTAAAACGAACGTGCAAAGACTAAATCAAACGATTTACAAAAATAAAGGTAAAACAATGATGTCGGATGATTTTAAAGTTGGAGGAGAACATGAGATGGAGTTTTTCGGCACTGGGTCAGTACTTCCACCTACGTCACGTGACCTTTCCGACGTGATGACGTCATACGCCGTGAAGAAGCACAACACCGAAGTCGAGCATTTGAGGTTAAAAAGTATATAAATGTTTATATTTGTTATAAAATGTCCGATGGTTTGTCTAGATAAGACCCTATTCCTCGTCTGGGATCGTGCAGAGCCTCTGAAGCCCTTCCTCTGAAACTGCATTGATTTGGACCTTCAACCGTTGGTTACCATTGAAGTCCATTATGTGGAGAAAAATCCTGGAATGTTTTCCTCAAAAAACTTAATTTCTTTTCGACTGAAGAAAGAAAGACACGAACATCTTGGATGAGATGGGGGCGAGTAAATCATCATGAAACTTTCATTTTAAAGTGAACTAATCCTTTAAAGACCAGATAACTTTGAACGAACTTTCTATTAACGTTACTGGAAGAACGTTTGTTCATAACTTTGAGATAACCTTGCCAGAATGTTGGGAAAAGGCTTTAATAAGCAATTTTTGATCTGGAAAATTCTGAAATTACTTACACTACAAGGTGTAACTATTAGTGATGGACTTCTCCAATTGATCAATTTGCAGAAAATTACCAAGTTTGTCCATTAGATGCAATACAGTCAGAAATGTGGTGAAATGCGGCTCTTGAATGAACAAACTGTAAGAGATTTATTATTGCAATAATCTGGACAGACTAGTATTATCCCGGCTCTCAGACGCGAGTCACTGACTGATGCGTCCATCATCACAGACACAAAGAGCTCTTCACAAGAGTTATCACGACTTACACTGGAACATAAAACAATCCTGTGGTCTAATGTTGTTTTTGAAACATAGATTGCGAAAATTACTTTCACTTTTCCCAGGAAACAGGGAACATTCTCAGAACGTTCGGCAAGGTTCTCTCAAAGTTCATTTAATGTTTTTTAAATGTAACAACTTGTTTCAGAACATTCACAGAACATTCAAAAGTGACGTTCCCGTAATGTCTGAAGAATGATACAATGTTCCCTACACTGCAAAAAATGCTTTTCTTACTTAGTATGTTTGACTTATTTCCAGTCTAAATATCTTAAAAAAAAAAAAAAAAAAAAAAAAAAAAAAAAATCTTAAATCAAGATGCTTTTACTAGATACTTAAAATGACATAAGATGTTTTTTCTTGTTTTCTGAAAAAAAGAAATCAAAATGAAGTGAGTTTTTGCTTAAAACAAGCAAAATGATCTGCCAATGGGGTTAGAAAAATATATTTTTTAAACAGATTATTTTTCTAACCCCATTGGCAGATCATTTTGCTTGTTTTAAGCAAAAACTCACTTCATTTTGATTTTATTTTCCAGAAAACAAGAAAAAACATCTTATGTCATTTTGCTTATCTAGTAAAAGCATCTTGATTTAAGAATTTTTTTTATATATTTAGACTGGAAACAAGACAAACATACTAAGCAAGAAAAGCATTTTTTGCAGTGTAAACGTTCACATAACCAACCATTTAAAAAACAGAACATTTTGAATGTTCAGAATTAACGTTTTCATAACTTAATGGGAACTTTAGCAAAATGATCTTAGAACATATTTTTGTCATCTACACGTTTTGAATGACATTGAATTGTGGTTGTGAAACTGTGATTTGTTACTCCTACATCCACATTATGATTGTCAGAATGAGATTTTTTGGTTATTTCCGTACTGTATTTGTCAGGCGATTTACTGTCACCTTCAGTCACCGAACAGCAAAGCAAATCATCTGACGCCAGTGCCAGTGCTTCTGGATTACTGTTAGCTTTTTGTTCTTCATCTGCCTTTTCACCAACACATTCCACTCAAGACTAGCAGACAAAAGAGGAATGAACTGACCCGTGCCGACCGTCAGATCCTTTCACGCAGGCTTAAGATGAAGTGAAGTTCGTCCAGCATACCAGACGCACAAAGGATGCTTTGACCAAGAGTTAGTTATTGAGCACACCATCATTCACTAGTGTTTTCAGTTCGCTTTGACCGAGGGTTAGTAGCAATTACTTTAAGGCCCTAAGGTTGTCTTCAGGTGCTCAGAAATCTGAGATCTTCATTTAAACACACACATTGTCATCGAGAGAACTTCCTTTCACATAACTTGGATGTTTGGTGACATGGAGAGCAGATAGTTCAATGACGCAGTCCTGTGTTTCAGACTTTATTATCTTCATGAGAACCAGTGCAAACACACGCTGAATCCTCTTTTATCTCTCCTCCTCATATTATCCACCGTCAACACAAGTCTCTCTCACAGAAGGATTAGTGTGAGGATCATGAGGAACTTAAGATCATTGTGCAACCAGTCAATGTACATACTTCTTGTGTTTATCCAGAAAAAAATCCAGTTACAGATAAACCAGAAGTGAGATAATGGTTGCAATAAAAGGCCAGTTCTGTCCGTTTCCTCATTTGGCGTAATATGTATGCTGAGCAGAATTAAAATATTAGGCAACATGGGGAGTGTTGCTATGAGCACATTGCTGACAACCAAGGGGAATTTTCATTTGCCACCAACGCACACGTCAGCATGAGACATTCCTCTAGTGGCAGACTCAGAGCAAACTGTTTTGCATCAATGAAGTGTGACTATAATTTGGAAAAAAACACAGAGCAGGGTTTATCTTACTGGTGTACTGCAGGGATTGAATGCATCGTAGGGGATGATGATGTTACAAGCACAAAAAAAGTGACATCTGTGCTTTTCTGTAGTTTCTGTGTAGTTCAATACAGTTCTCATATTATTTTATATACACTATATTGCCAAAAGTATTGGGACGCCCCTCCAAATCACTGAATTCAGGTGTTCAATCACTTCATGGCCACAGGTGTATAAATCAAGCACTAGGCATGCAGACGCTTCTACAAACATTTGTGAAAGAATGGGTCGCTCTCAGGAGCTCAGTGAACTCAAGCGTGGTACCGTGATAGGTTGCCACCTGTGCAATAAGTCCATTCCTGACATTTCCTCACGACTAAATATTCCACGCTCAACTGTTAGTGGGATTATAACAAAGTGGAAGCAATTGGGAACAACAGCAACTCAGCCACGAAGTGATAGGCCACGTAAAATCACAGAGCGGGGTCAGCGCATGCTGAGGGTCACAGTGCGCAGAAGTCACCAACTTTCTGCAGAGTCAATAGCTACAGACCTCCAAACTTCTGTGGCCTTCAGATGAGCTCAAGAACAGTGTGTAGAGAGCTTCATGGAATGGGTTTCCATGGCCGAGCAGCTCATCCAAGCCTTACATCACCAAGTGCAATGCAAAGCGTGGGATGCAGTGGGGTAAAGCACGCCGCCACTGGACTCTAGAGCAGTGAGACGTGTTCTCTGGAGTGACCAATCACGCTTCTCTGTCTGCCAATCCCATGGACGAGTCTGGGTTTGGCGGTTGCCAGGAGAACGGGACTTGCCTGACTGCATTGTGCCAAGTGTAAAGTTTGGTGGAGGGGGGATTATGGGGTGGGGTTGTTTTTCAGGGGTTGGGCTTGGCCCCTTAGTTCCAGTGAAAGGAACTCTTATTGCTTCAGCATACCAAGACATTTTGGACAATTTCATGCTCCCAACTTTGTGGGAACAGTTTGGGGACGGCCCCTTCCTGTTCCAACATGACTGCGCACCAGTGCACAAAGCGTCGGTCCATAAAGACATGGATGAGCGAGTTTGGTGTGGAGGAACTTGACTGGCCTGCACAGAGTCCTGACCTCAACCCGATAGAACACCTTTGGGATGAATTAGAGCGGAGACTGCGAGCCAGGCCTTCTCGTCCAACATCAGTGCCTGACCTCACAAATGCGCTTCTAGAAGAATGGTCAAAAATTCCCATAAACACACTCCTAAACCTTGTGGAAAGCCTTCCCAGAAGGGTTGAAGCTGTTATAGCTGCAAAGGTGGGCCAACTCCATATTAAACCCTACGGATTAAAAATGGGATGTCATTAAAGTTCATGTGCATGTAAAGGCAGGCGTCACAAAACTTTTGGCAATATAGTGTAGTTTATTTTAGTACTTCAGCTTAAACTTAAGGGAAAAGAAATGGTGCCTTGGCAACTAGTTAAAATTATTTTATTTGAGTTAATGATATTTAGGGTTTTCATTTGCGTTTTTCATGTACAAACGTAGAAAAAAAAGTCTAAAATTGTTGTATTCTGCTGCCAGGCCAGTAGGTGGTGATGTCACTTTGTAAAGAAACACACATGCTTATTGCAGACTGAACGAGTAACACACATGCGCATGATGTCACCGTTTTCACAAATTCACATTTTGGTAGTTTACACAGAGACGATAATTTGTGTTTTCAGTCCCCCAAAACGCTGTTGTTGTGTAAATGAATGGCCAAAACACATGAAAAGTTTCATGTAAACGGCCCCTCAGATAGTTAATAAGTTATAGGCCTACAGTGTGTGTGCTTTAAGTGTCAAAATACGTTTTGCAAACACTGTATGTGCCATTCAAAGAGCAATTGAAGAAACTAGAAAAATAAATAAATAAATACATGAACAAATAAATAAACAAACAAATAATCTGTCAATAAGCTGGTCTAAACCTTCATAAGCATCAAGTATGAGATGTTCAGAATGGTTTTGAATACTACTCTGTCCTTTCACAGCTGGTCGGGCTCCACTGTAATTGTTAAACAGCTGTTTCTGAAACACTGTCGCTTGAACAGTCACTGTTTATTGAGTCTGTGTACAGTAACAGTACAGGCACAGATCGCACGCGACACGTCATTATAATTACTAGCAGTTTATTGCTCTTAAACGTGCACGAACAAAAGCTTTGATTGCAGGTGTGTTGTCGTCACATGACCAGCTTTTTATCAAAATAAGGTATGACAAAAATATGCCTATAAAAATGTTTTTCCACTTTCTGAAAGACCTCCTCCAGCCGACAACAGATAAAATCAAGTCCATTATTGAGAGTGATACACATGTAAATAATCAAGTTAATATTGAGTAGAATCACAAGTGTCTCCGAGCAGCACACAGTAGCAGTGAATCGCTCCTGAATGAATCAGCATTTTCAACGAGGCAGTTTAGATGAACGATTCAGTCACTCACTTATAAAGTCAGTCGCCTGTTTCGTTCCTGAATGAATCAGTATTGTTGAATGAATGATTCAATGACTCACTCACAAAGTCAGTCACCTGTTTCATTCCTGAATGAAGTATTGTTGAATGAATGATTCAATGACTCACTCACAAAGTCAGTCACATGTTTCGTTCCTGAATGAATCAGTATTGTTGAATGAATGATTCAATGACTCACTCACAAAGTCAGTCACCTGTTTCATTCCTGAATGAATCAGTATTGTTGAATGAATGATTCAATGACTCACTCACAAAGTCAGTCACCTGTTTCATTCCTGAATGAATCAGTATTGTTGAATGAATGATTCAATGACTCACTCACAAAGTCAGTCACATGTTTCGTTCCTGAATGAATCAGTATTGTTGAATGAATGATTCAATGACTCACTCACAAAGTCAGTCACCTGTTTCATTCCTGAATGAATCAGTATTGTTGAATGAATGATTCAATGACTCACTCACAAAGTCAGTCACCTGTTTCATTCCTGAATGAATCAGTATTGTTGAATGAATGATTCAATGACTCACTCACAAAGTCAGTCACATGTTTTGTTCCTGAATGAATCAGTATTGTTGAATGAATGATTCAATGACTCACTCACAAAGTCAGTCACCTGTTTCATTCCTGAATGAATCAGTATTGTTGAATGAATGATTCAATGACTCACTCACAAAGTCAGTCACCTGTTTCATTCCTGAATGAAGTATTGTTGAATGAATGATTCAATGACTCACTCACAAAGTCAGTCACATGTTTCGTTCCTGAATGAATCAGTATTGTTGAATGAATGATTCAATGACTCACTCACAAAGTCAGTCACCTGTTTCATTCCTGAATGAATCAGTATTGTTGAATGAATGATTCAATGACTCACTCACAAAGTCAGTCACATGTTTCGTTCCTGAATGAATCAGTATTGTTGAATGAATGATTCAATGACTCACTCACAAAGTCAGTCACCTGTTTCATTCCTGAATGAATCAGTATTGTTGAATGAATGATTCAGTGACTCACTCACAAAGTCAGTCACATGTTTCGTTCCTGAATGAATGAGTATTGTTGAATAAATGATTCAGTGACTCACTCACAAAGTCAGTCACCTGTTTCATTCCTGAATGAATCAGTATTGTTGAATGAATGATTCAATGACTCACTCACAAAGTCAGTCACCTGTTTCGTTCCTGAATGAATCAGTATTGTTGAATGAATGATTCAGTGACTCACTCACAAAGTCAGTCACATGTTTCGTTCCTGAATGAATCAGTATCGTTGAACGAATTGGTTGAATGAATGATTCAATGGCTCACTCACAAAGTCAGTCACCTGTTTCGTTCCTGAATGAATCAGTGTTGTTGAATGAATGATTCAATGACTCACTCATAAAGTCAGTCACCTGTTTCGTTCCTGAATGAATCAGTGTTGTTGAATGAATGATTCAATGACTCACTCATAAAGTCAGTCACCTGTTTTGTTCCTGAATGAATCAGTGTTGCAGAATGAATGATTCAGTGACTCACTCATAAAGTCAGTCGCCTGTTTCGTTCCTGAATGAATCAGTATTGTTGAATGAATGATTCAATGACTCACTCATTTGTCGCCACCTACTGGCGTAACGATGTAACATCTAATACACAAACTGACAGTGTTGGGGTAACTTGAGTTACGTAATCAGATTACTTTTTCAAGTAACTAGTAAAGTAATGCATTACTTTTAAAATTTAAAAACAAAATATCTGTTACTTTGTTTTCCCGTTTATTGACTGACAGCTCTATTGTCCCCGTGTTGAGAAAAATCGTAAATGCAGAGGCATTATGTGAAAACATGAGGGTTATTGTAGTTTTAAAATAAATGTGAGCATGCATTTACTAATCTCACTTGCACAAAAAAGATTCAGAATTCCTCAAAATGAATAAAATCAGTCAAATGCAAAATCAGAACCTCCAATAATTAAATATGTTAAATAAAACAAATATTTGTATGCATTTAATCTCACTTCATTGACCAATGTCTTACTGCTGACCTTCAATGATTCAGTTAAACCATAAGCAAAAATGACTTTAGATTTTTTGTTTTTATTGGTGAAGTAAAACTTTTTTCTCCTGCGTCCTATTCTTCCGTTATCCAGAATGGCAGCACAGCTGGAAGGTTTGTTTCAATCTGCATTTATTATTTGCTTATTATTATTTGATCTTATTATTTTAATTTTGTCCAAAAATAGAACTTTTTTGTTATAAAAAAAACAAAAAACAAGCCCAGGTGAGAAAAAGTAACGTAATGCATTACTTTTCTTAAAAAGTAACTAAGTAACACAATTAGTTACTTTTTACTGGAGTAACGCAATATTGTAATGCATTACTTTTCAAAGTAACTTTCCCCAACACTGCAAACTGACTGTCAGAAACGCAGAACAATCATGTGCCTGAACTAATGATAGTAGAATCTATATTTGAGCACGGATGATTGTGTTTTTGTGTTCCCTTGTTTATTTGTCCAAATGAGCTGTTAATGATACCGGACCTCAGCTAATGGTCATGATGCATTTCTGACTGTAATTGGTTAGTTCAGAGCATGTTCTCCTAAAGCTGTGTGCATAGTGACCTTCTGAAGAAGTTTTGTCAGTTTCTGTCCCTGATGTCTTTCTCTTCCCTCTGCAGATCAACTGCGTGACGTTCCCTCTTCCACTGCACATGTCTGAACAGCAGCTGCTCAAACCAGACGAGTGGAGCTACTGTGATTATTTTTGGGTAAGAACGTCTCTGAAAAACCTCAAGGATTTGGTTGCATAGTTTCAAAAAGCCTCACAAACACCCCTCACAGTGCAAATGACACATCTTTATGCTATTTAACAGCATGAATTCCATAAAGCATCTGTAGTAATCTAGTTAGGCTTGTGAATATTGTGAACAAACCTGCCACCTTCACACGTGTCTGTGCACATCAACCCTCCCTTGTGTTTCGTCTGTCCATCCAGGCGGACAGAAAGGACCCGCAGGGAAGCGCCGGCGTCTCAGGATTCGAGGTTTTGCTGCAGAAACAGCTGAAGGGAAAGCAGATGCAGAAAGAGATGGCCGAGTTTGTGCGGGAGAGGTAAACTTCAGAGCAGCTGTTCAGGACAAGATTCATCATACTAACTATATATATATTGAGATGAGTGTGGATTAGGACACTACTGCGTGTTTCATAGCCAAACTGTTGTTAGATGTGCAGAACGTTACACTGATCGAACCATGATAGCGGTCACTAAGCTCTTACAACAAACTCTGCGGTTATGGTTACTATTGCAATATCTCAGTTGGTGATATTACGTAATATCTTGATATGATAGCTGCTCGTTCTCTTGCCTTGTTTCTGTTACTAAAAACATAAAAACATAACACAGCCCATGCAACTTCCTGTAGCTCATTTCCTGTATTTCATTAATAGTATCTTTTCAAAGGAGAATGACTGAGTGTTTATTTCTTCAACTTTAGTCTTTGATATGGTCTTAAACGCTTTAATGTGTGTGTGTGTGTGTGAGTGAGTATGTTTGTGTGTGAGAGTGAGCGCGTGTGTGTGAGAGAGAGTGAGTGTGTGTGTGTGAGAGTGAATGTGTGTGTGAGGGAGAGTGTTTATGTGTGTGTGAGAGTGTGTGAGAGAGTGTGTGTGTGTGTGTGTGTGTGTGTGTCTGTGCGTGTGTGTGTGTGAGAGTGTGTGTCTGAGAGAATGTGAGTGAGTGTGAGTGTGTGTGTGAGAGAGTGTGTGTGTGTGTCTTTGCGTGCGTGTGTGTATGTAAGAGTGTGTGAGAGAGTGTGAGTGTGAGAGTGTGTGAGAGAGTGTGTGTGTGTGTGTGTGTGTGTGTGTGTGTGTGTGTGAGTGTGTGTGACAATGTGTGTGTGTGAGAGAGAGTGTGTGTGAGAGTGTGTGAGAGTGTGTGTGAGAGTGTGTGAGAGTGTGTGTAAGAGTGTGTGTGAGAGTATGTGTGAGAGAGATTGTGTAAGAGTGTGTGTGTGAGAGTGTGTGTTTGTGTGTATATGAGTGTGTGTGTTACTTTTTACTTCTTGGATAATGTTTGCGCAGATGTTTGGATTCAATGAGCTACAGCAGTAAAGTGTGTAAGGCTCACGTTACGTGTCGTCGTCCCTGCAGAGAAACATTTCACTCCGAGTCTGGGAAGGAAATGACCTTCGTGTGTGAATGTCAGGATTCTACATCTGCGCTCATGCTTGCTGTGTGTGCGTCATGTAAGCACAACTTTAATACATTCATTTATGTCGACAGGATCAGGATCGAGGAGGAGTACGCCAAGAGTCTGTCGAAGCTCTCGCTGATCCCACTGGCGGCGCAGGAGGAAGGGTACGTCCACTCGGCCGAAACAGTGGCACAAACACTCGCTTTCCTCTCCTAAACATGAGTTCAGTCTAGTTTATTCTCTCTCATGTCCTTCCAAACCTGTATGACATTCGTTCTTCCACAAAAGACACATCTCAGTGTTTTTATGGCCATACAATGAATGTTGCTTTGGAGTTTCAGTTCAAACTACACTATATTGCCAAAAGTTTTGGGATGTCTGCCTTTACATGCACATGAACTTTAATGACATCCCATTCTTAATCCGTAGGGTTTAATATGGAGTTGGCCCACCCTTTGCAGCTATAACAGCTTCAACTCTTCTGGGAAGGCTTTCCACAAGGTTTAGGAGTGTGTTTATGGGAATTTTTGACCATTCTTCTAGAAGCGCATTTGTGAGGTCAGGCACTGTTGTTGGACGAGAAGGCCTGGCTCGCAGTCTCTGCTCTAATTCATCCCAAAGGTGTTCTGCAGGCCAGTCAAGTTCCTCCACACCAAACTCGCTCATCCATGTCTTTATGGAGCTTGTTGGGACAGGAAGGGGCCGTCCCCAAACTGTTCCCACAAAGTTGGGAGCATGAAATTGTCCAAAATGTCTTGGTATGCTGAAGCATTAAGAGTTCCTTTCACTGGAACTAAGGGGCCAAGCCCAACCCCTGAAAAACAACCCCACCCCATAATCCCCCCTCCACCAAACTTTACACTTGGCACAATGCAGTCAGGCAAGTCCCGTTCTCCTGGCAAGCACCAAACCCAGACTCGTCCATGGGATTGCCAGACAGAGAAGCGTGATTGGTCACTCCAGAGAACACGTCTCACTGCTCTAGAGTCCAGTGGCGGCGTGCTTTGCCCCACTGCATCCCACGCTTTGCATTGCACTTGGTGATGTAAGGCTTGGATGAGCTGCTCGGCCATGGAAACCCATTCCATGAAGCTCTCTACACACTGTTCTTGAGCTCATCTGAAGGCCACAGAAGTTTGGAGGTCTGTAGCTATTGACTCTGCAGAAAGTTGGTGACTTCTGCGCACTGTGACCCTCAGCATGCGCTGACCCCGCTCTGTGATTTTACGTGGCTTATCACTTCGTGGCTGAGTTGCTGTTGTTCCCAATTGCTTCCTCTTTGTTATAATCCCACTAACAGTTGAGCGTGGAATATTTAGTCGTGAGGAAATGTCAGGAATGGACTTATTGCACAGGTGGCAACCTATCACGGTACCACGCTTGAGTTCACTGAGCTCCTGAGAGCGACCCATTCTTTCACAAATGTTTGTAGAAGCGTCTGCATGCCTAGTGCTTGATTTATACACCTGTGGCCATGAAGTGATTGAACACCTGAATTCAGTGATTTGGAGGGGCGTCCCAATACTTTTGGCAATATAGTGTATATAAATAATAAAGGGTATAGGGTATAGAACCCTTCACAGAATAAAGGGTTCGAACGACACAAGGAGTGTAAATTATGATTGTTTTTGGGTGAATTATCATGTTACGTGCATCAAGCATCCTCTCACGTCAGTGTAAATCAGTCTTTCAGGGTTCGGTATCAAGCGCTCAGCACAAGAGCGAGTGATTTTTCAGCAGGCGAGTCGGTCAGATAGAGAAGGCTGATTGTTTCACACACAATGCCGAGCGTGTCACCGAGGGCCGCCCACCCCGCGCCACAGACAGACGGCACAATCCCGCCATTCTTCTGCCTCTCAAACCCCGTTGTGTTGTCGCTTGTAATGACCATTGTTTTTTTGGCCGGCTCCTACGTCTGCGCTCACAACCTCTTGTTTATTCCTGAATTTACCGCTTGTGTGGCTGCCATGCAGAAAGCATTGTTGCAGAATTGCAGGTCGTGACCTTTTGGCTTTGCATTTTTGGCATTGCATGACTGGGAGATAATCATGTGCAATCAGTGC
This sequence comes from Coreius guichenoti, assembly GCA_039654105.1. Lineage (NCBI taxonomy): Eukaryota > Metazoa > Chordata > Actinopteri > Cypriniformes > Gobionidae > Coreius > Coreius guichenoti. The sequence continues at coordinate 661,167 of CM077187.1, forward strand.
GTATGTTTTTACAATAGGGAATGGCATTTTTAAACATATTACTGATCATTTTGCTGCCTATATATATATATATATGTAATGCTGTATAAACAACCGTTTTGGGTCCGCAAGATCTTTTTTATTACTTTTATTGATCAAGTACGCATTAAATTGATCAAAAGTGACAGACATTTATAATGTTATAAAAGATTCTGTTTCTAACAAATGCTGTTCTTTTGAACTTTCTATTCATCAAAGAATCCTGAGAAATAAAATGTATCACGACTGTTTTCAACTCTCATAATAATCATAAATGTTTGTTGAGCATCAAATCCTCATATGAGAATGATTTGTGAAGGATCATGTGACACTGAAGACTGGAGTAATGATGATAAATTCAGCTTTGATCACAGGAATAAATTACACTTTACTATATATTCACATAGAGAACAGCTGATTTACACTGGAGTAATATTACACTGTTTTACTGGATTTATGATCCAAAAAATGCAGCGAGACTCTAGAAAGGCAACATCTGCAGATTGTGGAAATAATGGCTCCACTCCCACATAGAAGGGGACGTTCTCATGACCTTGCTCAACGTTCCCTAAAAGTTCTCTAAAGGTGACAAAAATCCCGAACCTTTATAGAACATTAGGGATGTTCCTAAAACGTCCTCTTTTGGTTATGAAAGTGCTGCAGTTCAAGGTTCCTGATATGACTTTAAGGGGACGTTCCATATTGGTTATTCTATGGTCACACAGCAACACTACAAAGAGGACATTTGGGACGTTAACAGAACGTTCCCATACGGTTCCCTGTTAGTCCGATGGGACGTTTCATTCAGGACTGCTCTTGTTCAGTGCTCAGTCTCTACACTACATTCCCATGACGTTTGCAGGACCTTTAGGGGACCAACCTAGAATGATATTTTTTGGTCTTATTTATGTCCTTCCATCACGTTTACTGAATGTGTTCAGAACATGTGTGTGTGAATCAATGTACACTGGGCTGCTTTGCTAATAGTAAAACAGTAAAACACAGGATTTGCACAAAAGTTGCTTCTCAAAGATGGATCAATACCAACTGTTTGTCCAACTTCATATCCAGAACATGTAAGTACCGCATGTTATATTTTGTGAATGTGCTGGTTAGGACGCTGACGGCTAATGTGGCTAAAGTTAGCATTGCCTCTGACTGTATTCACAGAGACCAGAGCTGTGGCATTAGTTTCATTTTTTGGGCTAAAAATAAGAAGCTCTGGTCTCTGTGAACACAGTAAGAGACAATGGTAGCTTTAGCCACATTAGCACATTCAGAAAGGCCATTTGCAGACACACACATTATAATGCGCAGTACTTACGTGTTCTGGATATGAAGTTGGATCACGAAGGGTTGGTATTGAGCCATCTTTGAGAAGCGACTTTTGTGCAAATCCTGTGTTTTACTGACCCTCATTTGCAAAGCAGCCCAGTGTACACTGATTCACACACACATGTTCTGAAAACATTCAGTTAAACGTGATGAAGGACCTACAAAGGACCAAAAAATAACATTCTAGGTTGGTCCACTAAAGGTCCTGCAAACGTTATGGGAATGTAGTGTAGAGGGAACGTCCTATAATAATGGTCCCCTAAACGATCCCAGAACGTCCTGAATGTTCCCTGAAGGTCCGCCAAATAACGTCCCCAACCCTTTAAAGAACTCCACATCATGACCATCTCGGAGCATTCTGGGAACGTAAAATTTCTAGCGGGGCTGGTACATTAAATATTGAGAAAGATATATATTAAATGAAAAAGTCAAAATACTGAAAAATATATTTATTTATTAACTAAATCGCCCTCCTCTATCAGTAAAGCGTAGGAGATGCAGGTTTGGGCTGAAGGAGGAATGTATCAGACATCAGATTATTATTATGGATTCATACAGAATTATCTTCTCTTACTAACAGTGAGACAGAAAACATTTGATATTTAGTCTTGTAGATTCGACTCGGCTAAAGTTGAGATTGATTGTCAAATTCCACCGGCGTCTTTAACTCAAGGTGCTCCTTTGAATCCGAGGCTCAGCCGAAACATCCCAAACATCTCTGGAATGAGCTCAAACCCTCAGATCAGCTTCACAGGACTCAACTGAAGGACAAGATCAAGAGTTATACTAATGCAATATATCGCTTAAATCAGCCTATAAACCCTACCAATGCAGTGTTAATATCACAGGTACATTATATACAGGTGTCTATGTGTGTGTGAGAATGTGTGTGTGTGTGTGCGTGTTTGTGTGTGTGTGTGTGTGTGTGTGAGTGTGTGTGTGTGTGTGTGTGTGCGCGTGTATGTGTGTGTGAGTGTGTGTGTGTGTGGGGTGTGTGTGCTTGCGTGCGTGCGTGTGTGTATGAGTGTGTGTATCATTTATTTGTGTGTGTTTGTTCCTCAGCACTCTTGGCGAGGCTTGGGCTCAGCTGAAGAAAAGCCTGGCGGACGAGGCAGAAGTTCATCTCAAGTTCTCCTCTAAGGTAATCTGTATAGAAAGAGGCAGAACTGCATTCAAACACAGTTTGAACTCACAGCTGGACTGAAGGAATGTTTTGCTCTCTGATGAATATGAGCAGATGTTACACACACAACTACATCACTAACACACACTAATATAAGTGTACATGCTGTCTTTAGCCGTCTCTAATGCGGCTCCTGTTTGAAATCTCTTCAGCTTCAGAGTGAGGTGGAAAAACCTCTGCTGACATTTCGGGAAAACTTCAAAAAAGACATGAAGAAGTTTGACCATCACATGTCGGATCTCAGGAAGCAGCTGGCCGGCCGATACGCCGCTGTGGAGAAGGTACACAATGGGTTTTACTTTTCATATCTCCATGTAAATGAATATTTGGCCATATTTAGCCGATTCGCTCAGTTCTTCTAAGGTTACAGGGATTTTTCTCATGCATTATTAAAAGTCTTCCATGTTTTCTGAAGGAGTGGACCGTTTCCGTCTCTGGAGCCCAATGGGTTTCTATAAATAATCTCATGACCTTCACAACAATGACCTTCTCATAGAGCATCTACTGAACAAAACAATTCATCTGGTGGCCATCTTTTAAAGGGACAGCGCTCTCAATAATGCAGACCGCCGTCGTTTACTCATTCGCATCAGGGCAAACGCCATTGGTTCTCGCATGTCTTGTGATCTATCCCAGCATGCCAACTTTGAATATTCACCTGTGAATTTGTTACAATTTTGTTTACAAGTTGTAAATAAAATAAAGATTTTTGGAGTACATGGAAGCCTGTTTCTGCCATAAAATAAAAAATAAAAAAGGTAATTGCGTCTTTTTATCTCGCAATTCTGAGTTTATAACTCTCAATTCTGACTTTATTTTATCTTAATTCCGATTTTATTTCTCGCAATTCCGAGTTTATAACTTGCAATTCTGACTTTGTTTCTTGCACTTCCGACTTTATTTCACGCAATTCTGACTTTATTTCTCGCAATTCTGACTTTATTTCTCGCAATTCCGACTTTTTCTCGTAATTCCAAGTTTATAACTTGCAATTCTGACTTTATTTCTCGCAATTCCGACTTTATTTCTCGCAATTCCGACTTTTTCTCGTAATTCTGAGTTTATAACTTGCAATTCCGACTTTATTTCTCGTAATTCTGACTTTATTTCTTGCAATTCTGACTTATTTCTAGTAATTCCAAGTTTATAACTTGCAATTCCGACTTTATTTCTCACAATTCCTACTTTTTATCGCAATTCCAAGTTTATAACTTGCAATTCCGACTTTATTTCTCGTAATTCCAACTTTTTATCGCAATTCCAAGTTTATAACTCGGAATTCTGACTTTATTTCTCGCAATTCCAACTTTTTCCTCGTAATTCCGAGTTTATAACTTGCAATTCCAACTTTATTTCTCACAATTCCTACTTTATTTCTCGCAATTCCGACTTTATTTCTCGCAATTCCGACTTTTTCTCGTAATTCCGAGTTTATAACTTGCAATCACGACTTTATTTCTTGTAATTCTGACTTCTTTCTCGCAATTCCGAGTTTATAACTTGCAATTCTGACTTTATTTCTCGCAATTCCAAGTTTATTTTATCTTAATTCTGGCTTTAATTCTCGCAATTCCGACTTTATTTCTCGCAATTCCAACTTTGTTTCTCACAACTCCAACTTTGTTTCTTGCACTTCCGACTTTATTTCTCGCAATTCTGACTTTATTTCTCGCAATTCAGACTTTTTCTCATAATTCCGAGTTTATAACTTGCAATTCCGACTTTATTTCTCGCAATTCCGACTTTATTCTCGCAATTCCAACTTTTTCTCGTAATTCTGAGTTTATAACTTGCAATTCCGACTTTATTTCTCGTAATTCTGATTTTATTTCTCGTAATTCTGACTTTATTTCTTGCAATTCTGACCTTATTTCTAGTAATTCCAAGTTTATAACTTGCAATTCCGACATTATTTCTCACAATTCCTACTTTATTTCTCGTAATTCCGACTTTTTATCGCAATTCCAAGTTTATAACTCGGAATTCTGACTTTATTTCTCGCAATTCCAACTTTTTCCTCGTAATTCCGAGTTTATAACTTGCAATTCCAACTTTATTTTTCGCAATTCTGACTTTATTTCTCGCAATTCCGACTTTTTCTCGTAATTCCGAGTTTATAACTTGCAATTTCCGACTTTATTTCTCGTAATTCTGACTTTATTTCTCGTAATTCTGACTTTATTTCTTGCAATTCTGACTTCTTTCTTGTAATTCCAAGTTTATAACTTGCAATTCCGACTTTATTTCTTGCAATTCTTTATAACAAATATTTATCGTAATTCCGACTTTTTATCGCAATTCCAAGTTTATAACTCGAAATTCTGACTTTATTTCTCACAATTATGACTTTTTCCTCGTAATTCCGAGTTTATAAATTACAATTCTGACTTTATTTCTTGCTATTCCAACTTTTCTCGCAATTCCAAGTTTATAACTTGCAATTTCTTTTCATTTTTAATCTGTGGCGAAAACAAACTTCCATGCATTTTAACAGGAAAACTCTTTAAATCTTTCTACCTAAAAAAATTCACATTTAATTGTGTTTCTCTTGCGGTTTCTTTGTAATGATTAGTTTTTTCAGCGTCCGACATGAGCGCGAGTAACTGATCGCAGTGTTTTTATTGTTTTGAGTGAAACAGCATAATGTAAAGAACGAATGATTTGAATTGTCTGTTAGGAGGACATTGAATTATTAGGGTTCATTTATCATCAGAAATGAATCAGAAAAGATATATCTTTGAAGTTCCTTAACCAGCCACATCATTGTCCAATGACAGGAGTGATTTATTCAAGAGCATCTGGATGTCAACATGCAGTGCCATATGTCTCTGAACATCTGTAGATGCCGTATGAATAAAACACATCACGCTCATCTCCTCTCTCGTGTTCTTGCATTATAAGGCACGTAAAGCGCTTTCAGATCGGCAGAAGGATCTGGAGTTGAAAACCCAGCAGCTGGAGATCAAACTCAGCAGTAAGATCGAGGAGGACATCAAGAAAGCGCGCCGGAAATCCACACAAGCAGGTCAGTGGCTTCATCACGTCTGTCAAGAGACATCTGAGACCAATCCTATAAGACGATCAGCTTCTATTCTAGAGTCCGAGAGGAAAGCTTGTGTTCGGTGACATCTAGTGTCAGACTGTGGAAATGCTGGTAAAGAGAAGTAATAATTCTAGTGTGAAGTTACGCATGAAACATGTAGTTTTGTTTCTTATTTTTAAAGATTTAATATTAATACAATTCCAATGTGTGCTTATGTTACAAAAAAAAATCTACTTTGTTCTCGAGAACACTGAAACCATGTTAAATAAGAGTCTGACACTGAGAGAACCAACAATCAAAACCAAAAAAACTAAAGTAACATAACTGACTTTAGAAAGCAGAACGAAATAAATCTGCATATAAAACAAATATAAATGTTCATGTTTGGGTTTGGGTTTCCATGTAAACATTAATATTAACAGTCAATATTTACCCTCACTGCAAAAAAACGCTTTTCCTACTTAGTATTTCTGTTTGGGACAGAAACCAGATTATTTTTCTTACCCCATTGGCAGATCATTTTGCTTGTTTTAAGCATAAACTCACTTCATTTTGATTTTATTTTCCAGAAAACAAGAAAAAACATCTTATGTCATTTTACTTATCTTGTAAATGCATTTTGATTTAATAATTTGTAGATATTTAGACTGGAAACAAGACAAAAATACTAAATAAGAAAAGCATTTTTTGCAGTGCTCTTCTCCGTTTTCTTCATAGTATTTTTTTTCTCTTGCAAACAAACTGCATTTTTTTTTAAGTCTTCATGAAAGGTTAGTCGCGCTGGTCTTTTCTTCTGTATATCGAGTGAAACGCTTCTCAAACAAGAACAAATGTAGGGCGGGGCTTGATTTTGTCTGTGGGGAATTGATTGGATGGTTGTGGTTTGCTATTGGTGGATCTCATGTGAGTGACAGGTTGCCCCGCCCTCGTCATCAGAAGTTATTCTGATTCAAGATTATGAGCCACATGAGTTTAAAACATTTACTACAATATTCCATAAATAATTCTGTGATCCTCTCATCAATCAAACATTTGTTGATTTAACCATAATGTGCTCGTCTGCCAATTAACCAATGCCAGTTGTTTGTAAAAATGCTAAATATGGGTCATAACTTTGACGTTGTGTGATATGTAACCTCAGGAGACGAGCTGATGCGATGTGTTGACCTCTACAATCAGTCCCAGTCCAAGTGGTTTGAAGAGATGGTGACCAGCAGCCTGGTGAGAAACACACTTTAACATCAGGATCCTCACGAGAGACTGAATGGACTCGCATACGGACGATTCTTCAGCTACAGACACACTTAGATAAAGCCGTGGACAAGAATAAAAAGAATGTGATTGTTTATGAATTAAAGTGTCAGATAAAGACTCATAATAGATTAGAGTTGTGGGGTAACGTTAACAGTGTAACTACAAATGTTGAAGAGCATCTATTCTGCTTTTGTCCATGTTGATCTGTCTTTAGTCTGTAATGTTGAGAGTTCTTCTCTATATCAGTGTCAGTGTTTCTGAGCTCCTGAAACGCCTCCATCTTGAGTTTTCTTCCGGGAACCAACGTCACAATATTCCTCGTTATAATAATTCATACGCAGAATAAAGGGGCGGGGCCTGGTTGAGTTAGTTAGTAGTGTGTTGAAACTGCCGGTTATGGTAAGGGGCGGGGCATTTCCCAAACACCAATCACAACACACTGCTCCAGCCGACCAATCAGAGCACAGTGTGCTTTTCAGAAGGAGGGGCTTCATAGAGACAGGAACTAAACAGAGCGTTACTGATTTATGTTCAGATCTATGATCAAAGAGGGAAGTGATGTGTTAAATATAATTAAGGTTCTCTATTATGCTAGTGTGTACTAAAGAATGTAAAAGCTCAGATAAATGGAGTTTTTGTCTCCCAAAAGTAAGAAGCGATTCTGACCTGAAACAAGTCGTCAGTAATTTGCATAATGCCCGTCTCTGGTCGTGATTGGCTGACAGCGTCTCTTTGCCCCGCCCTCACACACTGTAGTGTCTCTGAGACTGGAAGAGTTTGGTTGGTGTTGTTCATGTGGAGAAGACGCTGTTTCTGCTGAGATTGATACGGTCAAACCCACGCCATCGTTACTGTTCGTATCACTGTGTGTCAAGAGCTGAGATTCAGATATGATAATGAGCGCTTGCTTTCTGACCAATCACAGCAGAGCAGCTCTCAGAGAGGCGGGGCTTAGAGAGACTGAATCCTTGATGGAAGCGTTTCAGACACTGAGAGAAAAGAGCTGATGCTGCAGTGGATATTAGGAGGAAATTAGTGTTTTTGAGCTTGAATGCATGTGAGCCTATTTTAGGAGACGCCAGAACAACATTAGGAACATTTAAAACAGCATCATGGGGGCGGTTTAAAATGCGCCAACTTGTATTGTATCAAATGGTAAAGTAAGGCTAATTTAAAGTGTGACCTTCAACTAGAGAGTGGCCCTCATACGGCTGTGTTTTCCTCAGGAGCTGGAGCGGCTGGAGGTGGAGCGCGTGGAGATGATCAGACAGCACCTGTGTCAGTACACAACGCTACGGCACGAAACCGACATGTTCAACCAGGGCGTGAGTTGAGACAGCCGCATTCACACTCATTCATGAGGTCTAATGCAGATCATGAGTAATGACACCCTGCCGTTTCACATGCAGACCGTAGAGCCGGTGGACAAACTGCTGCGGAGCGTCGACCCCGCCATAGACCGAGAGCTCTGGGTGAAGGAACACAAGACGGGAGAGCTGAGACCGATGGACATGGAGATCTGACGCCATCCGACGCTTCTCGAGACGCAGCAGATCGGCTCAAGGGAATGAAAGAGCGCTCTCTGTCAACCTGCGGCCTAAACAAGAGAACGATCACGTCTCAAACCGAGCGGAAGGTCGAGAACGAACCGAGGGTTTCTACCAGGACCTGGACGAAATTTGTGAGAGGAGAATAAGTGTAAATATCTTCACTCAGGAGAACCGATGTGTATGTCAGGATCTACTGATGCAATCAGACCGTTGGCATTGAACATTGACTGATCTAATATATAAATGCTGCTGCTACTGATTTAAACTCCCTCACTAATCAAAGCCATCGCTTCCAGTCGACATGAACTGGCAACCCATTTAACTTAACGCGATGATATATTCAAAACAGTGAACAATGATATTTGATGAGAGTTTGAGGAATTATAAAGAAGTGGGACTTACCAGAACAGACGTGGAAAAGGGAAGCGGATTCAGAAGTGGAGTGACTCATTACACTTTGATGAATTTATACTTTTGTCCTTTGGAATAATAACATGTATGAATCATTCACAGCAAGACCAGAAACATGGATAAACAAGTAAAGTGTTGATTTCATGATGCAGCTTATGCAGGATATATGGACGCTTGATTCCACTACGGAATAAAACATAAAGGATACTGCGACTTTTTATACCACAAGTTTAAATCTCACAATTCTGAGTAAAAAAAGTCAGAACTGTGTGATTTTATATCTTGCAATTCTGATTTTGACAACTCTGACAGTTGCAATAAATAAAATCAGACTTGCGAAAAAATAAAGTCAAAATTGCGAGAAATAAAGTCAGCATTGCAATAAATAAAGCCAGAATTGCGAGAAATAAAGTCAGGCTTGCGAAAAAATTGTCAAAATTGCGAGAAATAAAGTCAGAATTGTGAAAAATAAAGTCAGAGTTGCGAGAAATAAAGTCAGTTGCTAGAAATAAAGTCAAAATTGCAAGAAATAAAGTCAGATTTGCGAGAAATAAAGTCAGAATTGCAAAAAAATAAAGTCAGAATTGCGAGAAATAAAGTCAGTTGCTAGCAATAAAGTAAGAAATTGAAAAATAGAGTCAGTTGCTAGAAATAAAGTCAAAATTGCGAGAAATAAAGTCAGAGTTGCGGAAAATAAAGTCAGAGTTGTGATAAATAAAGTTAGAATTGCGAAAAAATAAAGTCAGAATTGCGAGAAGTAAAGTCAGAATTGCGATAAAGTCAGAATTGCAAGAAATAAAGTCAGAATTGCGAGAAATAAAGTCAGTTGCTAGCAATAAAGTAAGAAATCGAAAAATAAAGTCAGAGTTGCGATAAATAAAGTCAGAATTGCAAGAAAAAAGTCTAGAGAGTTTATAACTAGTCTGGCATTTTTGCTCAGAACTGTGAGATATGAACCTGCAATTGTGCAAAAAAAACAAGTCAGAACTGTGAGATAAAAAGTCACAATTACCTTTTTTATTTTGTTATTAAGCAACAATCTTCCATAGGTTATTATAGAAGTCAAAGCAAATCCCTCATCTGTAGTTTTGACTGACAGCTCCACACTGCCGTACGGACTCAGGTTTACATCGCTTCCACACTCAATGACCAAACAAACACAATCACATCTGAGGATTTTTATTTTCTGTTCGTTCGTTCAGATATACAGAAGTCTCAAACAGTCATTAATACTGTTTCCCTCAAACGATCCGTATACAGTCAGAGAGCCACAGATAATATATGGAAATGATTCTGAGCAATGCTTATTTTTATACCACATCAATTAACACCTTTTCTAAAAGAGCTTCAAGATGTTTAAACTGGATTTCATTCAAGGTACCAGCTTCTGATGTACATGAAGAACTGCTGAATATTAGCCATTTATGATGTTTTCTGTAATATAAATGATGTTAAATGTAATGTTTTACTAAATATGATTCATTGTTTGCTCTATTTATGTAGCTGTCATCAGTTGGTATCTCAATAAATACAAAACTAATGCAAACATGATGTATTGAGCAAGGGAATAATACAGTATATATTCAACATATTTCTCATTTTTCTGTCTAATTTCTATGGAAGCTTGTTTCTGCCACAGAATAAAAAATAAAAACATTTATAATTGCAACTTTTTGGTAACACTTTATTTTACAGTGTCCTTGTTACATATGTTACATGTACTTACCATAGTAATAACAGTAAATTATGCATAATTACATGCAACTAACCCTCAACCAAACCCTAACCCTATAGTAAGTACATGTAGTTAATTAATATTACTCAGTACTTAAATGTATAATTACACTGTAACAATGACACCTTAAAATAAAGTGTAACCACACTTTTTTACAGTGTCTTTGTTACACATATTACATGTACTTACTGTAGTAATAACAGTAAATTATGCATAATTACATGCAACTAATCCTAACCTGAAGCCTGTAGTAAGTACATGTAGTGAATTTATATTACTGTATATTTACACTGTAACAAGGAAGTGTCGCCCAACTTTTTATCTCGCAATTCTGATTTATTGGGAATTCTAACATTTATCCTCAAAATTGTGAGATATAAACTTGCAATTGCGAGTTATAAAGTATGAATTATGAGATATAAACGAGCAATTATTCCATGGCGGAAACAAGCGTCCATAAATGCCATAAACATCGGATGCTCATTTGTCTTGTTTTCGGTGTGTAGAACTGAAGCTGTTTCAATGACTATAAATGTGTTTTTGGACAAAATCAACGTAAACACAAAAATCATGTAATGAAGAATATTACGGCAACATTACAAACAGTAAATGTAACACTGAACAGACACTTGTGATCAAAAGATTTATATGTTTGGAAAAACGAGCTGGACTGAAGACTAATCGATCATCAGTTTCTTGATTGATTCCAAGTAGGTGGGAATGAGAGAGCTGACGGACTCGTCGTCATCCGTGACCTTCTCACCTCTGCCCTCTGACCCCACAGACCCGGGCGACCTCACCAGCGCTGGATAGGGCGTGCTGTAACCCTGCGTGTGACACAGACGAGAGAGCAGAGCGTTACTTGACGCACACAGCACTGAGACGTAACGTACAGACGAGAACACAGACTCACGGATGAGTAGCCCTTGCCGAAGCTGCCGCGGTTCTTGGTCCTGATCTTGGTGAGCGCAGACTCGGCGATGTCGGCCCGCTCTTCTGCGTCGTCCAGCTCATGAGCCGTCTTCCTGTACTTGGCCAGATTCACGTTGGCCTGCTCCTCCTGATCCAGGAAACACACTTCAGATTAGAGTTCAACAATCAACACTTTCCTTGCCATACACTGCATCCGGAAAGTATTCACAGCGCTTCACTTTTTCCACATTTTGTTATGTTACAGCCTTATTCCAAAATGTATTAAATTCATTATTTTCCTCAAAATTCTACAAACAATACCCCATAATGACAATGTGAAAGAAGTTTGTTTGAAATCTTTGCAAATTCATTAAAAATAAAAAATGAAAAAATCACATGTACATAAGTATTCACAGCCTTTGCCATGACACTCAAAATTAAGCTCAGGTGCATCCTGTTTCCACTGATCATCCTTGAGATGTTTCTACAACTTGACTGGAGTCCACCTGTGGTAAATTCAGTTGATTGGACATGATTTGGAAAGGCACACACCTGTCTATATAAGGTCCCACAGTTAACAGTGCATGTCAGAGCACAAACCAAGCCATGAAGTCCAAGGAATTGTCTGTAGACCTCCGAGACAGGATTGTATCGAGGCACAGATCTGGGGAAGGGTACAAAACATTTCTGCATCACTGAAGGTCCCAATGAGCACAGTGGCCTCCATCATCCGTAAATGGAAGAAGTTTGGAACCACCAGGACTCTTCCTAGAGCTGGCCGCCCGGACAAACTGAGCAATCGTGGGCGAAGTGTCTTAGTCAGGGAGGTGACCAAGAACCTGATGGTCACTCTGACCGAGCTCCAGCGTTTCTCTGTGGAGAGAGGAGAACCTTCCAGAAGAACAACCATCTCTGCAGCACTCCACCAATAAGGCCTGTATGGTAGAGTGGCCAGACAGAAGCCACTCCTCAGTAAAAGGCACATGACAGCCTGCCTGGAGTTTGCCAAAAGGCACCTGAAGGACTCTCAAATCATGAGAAACAAAATTCTCTGGTCTGATGAAACAAAGATTGAACTCTTTGGCCTGAATGGCAAGCGTCATGTCTGGAGGAAACCAGGCACCGCTCATCACCTGGCCAATACCATCTCTACAGTGAAGCATGGTGGTGGCAGCATCATGCTGTGGGGATGTTTTTCAGCGGCAGGAACTGGGAGACTAGTCAGGATTGAGGGAAAGATGAATGCAGCAATGTACAGAGACATCCTTGATGAAAACCTGCTCCAGAACGCTCTGGACCTCAGACTGGGGTGAAGGTTCATCTTCCAACAGGACAACGACCCTAAGCACACAGCCAAGATAACAAAGGAGTGGCTACGGGACAACTCTGTGAATGTCCTTGAGTGGCCCAGCCAGAGCCTAGACTTGAACCCGATTGAACATCTCTGGAGAGATCTGAAAATGGCTGTGCACCGACGCTCCCGATCCAACCTGATGGAGCTTGAGAGGTCCTGCAAAGAAGAATGGGAGAAACTGCCCAAACATAGGTGTGCCAAGCTTGTAGCATCAAACTCAAAAAGACCTGAGGCTGTGATTGGTGCCAAAGGAGCTTCAACAAAGTATTGAGCAAAGGCTGTGAATACTTATGTACATGTGATTTTCTTTGTTTTTTATTTTTAACAAATTTGCAAAGATTTTTTGTAGAATTTTGAGGAAAATAATGAATTTAATCCATTTTGGAATATGGCTGTAACATAACAAAATGCGGATAAAGTGAAGTGCTGTGAATACTTTCTGGATGTATTCTGCACCAACAGCTATATTCATGATCATAATACAAATAATACAATATATACAAAATTCTTTTTAAAAAAACTTTTGACTTGTCATAATTGAGATGAGTCATAATTATGACATTAAAGGTTATAGTTATGACAAGTTTAAATTATGACAAAATTATGAATAAATGACTTGTGTACATTTTTACCTTATACATAGAAATATGTCAATTTTTTTTATGTCATAATTATCATTTACAGATGCAAGATTTTTTCTATTGTGGCAGAAATGGGCTTTCATAGAAATGTGTGCTAGTACGTTTATGTACATGCTGGTTAGTGCCGGTTTATGCTGGTTTATGCTGGTTAGTGCTGGTTTATGCTGGTTAGTGCTGGTTTATGGTAGTTAGTGCTGGTTTATTCTGATTTATGCTGGTAAGTGCTGGTTTGTGCTGGTTTATGCCGGTTAGTGCTGGTTTATGCGGGTTTATGCTAGTTAGTGCTGGTTTATGCTGGTTAGTGCTGGTTTATGCTGGTTAGTGCCGGTTTATGCTGGTTAGTGCCGATTTATGCTGGTTAGTGCTGGTTTATGCCGGTTTATGCTGATTAGTGCTGGTTTATGTCGGTTTATGCAGGTTAGTGCTGGTTTATGCAGGTTTATGCTGGTTAGTGCTAGTTTATGCTTGTCAGTGCTGGTTTATGTCGGTTTATGCAGGTTAGTGCTGGTTTATGCCGGTTTATGCTGGTTAGTGCTGGTTTATGTCGGTTTATGCTGGTTTATGCTGGTTAGTGCTGGTTTATGCTGGTTAGTGCCGGTTTATGCTAGTTAGTGCCGGTTTATGCTGGTTAGTGCCGATTTATGCTGGTTAGTGCTGGTTTATGCCGGTTTATGCTGATTAGTGCTGGTTTATGTCGGTTTATGCAGGTTAGTGCTGGTTTATGCAGGTTTATGCTTGTCAGTGCTGGTTTATGCCGGTTTATGCTGGTTAGTGCTGGTTTATGTCGGTTTATGCTGGTTTAGGGCTGCACGATAAATCGCAATTTACATGAAATTGTGCTAAACGCGATTTGGCTTATCGCGATTATGAAATCGCAAAGGCTGTGATTATCTTTTATGCGCAGTTTGTCAGTGCAGGACGGCTCTGTGATCAGTAGCAAATGCTACTTCATCTGAAATCACTGCAAGTTTGAGTCGCTTATAACGTGCATTTGAAAAAGCAACACGTGAAACATCTTTCCAAACATGAGAAGCATTTAGTCATGTTTAATCAATCAAAGCGTTTCAATCTGTTTATTCAGCTCACCGATAGTATGATATTCATAGGGATTTCCAATGACGTGTGCTATCGTACCTCTGCTGCACATATTTGGAGTACCCTGCGCGAGAGCGCCCTCTGGCTTGCAGATGGAGCAGCATTTACTGATCACAGCCGTGCTGCACTGCCTTTGCCAAATCGCGTGCGGTTTCATTGCGATTTATCCTGCAGCCCTGTGCTGGTTAGTGCTGGTTTGTGCTGGTTTATGCCAGTTTATGCTGGTTAGTGCTGGTTATGCTGGTTAGTGCTGGTTTGTGCTGGTTTATGCCGGTTTGTGGTGGTTAGTGCTGGTTTATGCCGGTTTATGCTGGTTAGTGCTGGTTTATGCTGGTTAGTGTTGGTTTGTGCTGGTTTGTGCCGGTTTGTGCTGGTTAGTGCTGGTTTGTACTGGTTTATGCTGGTTTATGACGGTTTATGCTGGTTAGTTCTGGTTCGGAGCTGCTCCTTCTTGTTTTTGCAGGAACTTTGTGGGTCAAGCAGCTTGACCAGATCGAGCTGCCAGAGAAGCACGTGTCTATACCAGCACTAATCAGCATAAACCACCGGGTTACCGCAGTTAGCAGCAGCAGAGTGTCCTACCGCCTCCTCCACTTGTCTCTTGTAGGCTCTCATCTTCAACTGCAGTCTCTCCACCAGCTCCTGCATCCTTTGCTGGTTCTTCTGGTCCTCCTCCGTCTGGAAGAGCAGCTCCTTCAGACGGCGCTCGTTCTTGCGCAGGTTCTTCAGTGTCTCGCCGTGTCTCTTCTGCTCGGCGTCCAGCTCCAGCTCCAGCTCCTTCACCTGCATGATTACAACACACCGCAGGCACAGAGTACTGACACATCATTTATAAACAGACTATTGCTCATTCAGAATACATGAACTACTGCTCATTTAATACAACTTGAAATGCTGAAAGGAATGGAAGACCATTTTCACAACATAAGAAAAAAATCATGCTTTGATAAAACATAAAAAGTCAAAATTATGAGTTAAGTCACAATTAACTAAATAAAACATTTTGTCATAATTACAACTTTTCATCTCCTAAAAATGACTGCATAATTTCAACTTAAAATAATATGATTTAGTATGTCATAATTTAGACCGTCATAACTGAGATAAAAAGTCATAATTGCGGCATAAAAGTTATAGTTATAGCTAAGGCATAAAAATCGAAATTACTTGACTTGGTATGTCATAATTATGAATTTTGATCATATAAATTACATTTTATGTCAACTTTGACCTCATCTCATAAATATGATTCAGTATGACATAATTATGATTTTTCATCATATCAATGACCTTTTATGTTGTTTGACCTCAGGTCATAATCTGATTTAGTATATCATAATTATGATTTTTCATCATATCAATGACTTTTTATGGCAATTTTGACCTCATAAATCTTATGTCAAGTTTGAGCTCATCTCATAAATCTGATTTAGTATGTCATAATTATGATTTTTCATCATATCAATGACCTTTTATGTTGTTTGACCTCAGGTCATAATCTGATTTAGTATATCATAATTATGATTTTTCATCATATCAATGACTTTTTATGGCAATTTTGACCTCATAAATCTTATTATGTCAAGTTTGAGCTCATCTCATAAATCTGATTTAGTATGTCATAATTATGAATTTTCATCATATCAATGACCTTTTATGTTGTTTGACCTCAGCTCTTAATATGATTTAGTATGTCATAATTATGATTTTTCATCATATCA
>CM077187.1:682418-709918 GCA_039654105.1 Coreius guichenoti
CAAATAAATAAAGTAAAATAATTAATAATAATTAGTGCTGTCAAATCGATTAATCGCATCCAAAATAAAAGTTTACATAATATATGTGTGTGTACTGTGTAAAATTATTATGTATATATAAATACACACACATGCATGTATATATTTAAGAAATATTTGTTATATTTATATATAAAATATTTATATATAATATAAATTAGTGCTGTCAAATCGATTAATCGCATCCAAAATAAAAGTTTACATAATATATGTGTGTGTACTGTGTATAATTATTATGTATATATAAACACACACGCATGCATGAATATATTTAAGAAAAAATAAATATTTTTATATATAAAATATTTATATGTAATATAAATTATATAAATATATATACAGTATATATGCAAATATTTCTTAAATATGTGTGTGTGTGTATTTATATATATAATAATTATACACAGTACACACACATATATTATGTAAACTTATTTTGGATGCGATTAATCAATTTGACAGCACTAATTTATTTTATATATAAACATAACAAATATTTCTTAAATATATACATGCATGTGTGTGTATTTATATATACATAATAATTATACACAGTACACACACATATATTATGTAAACTTTTATTTTAGATGCGATTAATCGCGATTAATCGATTTGACAGCACTACAAAAATATATATAAATAAAGAATGCTATGTCAAAATCATAACCCTGTTTATTTTGTATTTTTTCTTCAGTATCACAATATGAAAAACTGGATAAAAAAAATTCATATTTAACTGTTTATTTTGTGTTTTTTTCCGGTGAATGACACTCAGGATATGGAAGCTGACAGATTTAAGCAGAGAACAAGAGGATGCGAGATAAAGTTACTTACCATAAAGATGATTCCATGTTAGTTAAAAGGCCGAGGTGGAAAAAACAGAAGAATTAAAGGACTGAGATGCAGAAAGGACAGCATAAGAGGTTATGTCAGTGGTGATGATGATGATGATGATGATGAAGATGATACCTGGCGGCCTCCGTCTCCTCCTCCTTCTCCTGCAGTCTGCGCTCCACGTCTGCTTTGGCCTGAGACACCTCCAGCTGCAGACGCAGAACCTTCGTCTCCTCGGCCTGCACACACACACACACACACACACACACACACACACACACACACACTCGCTCTGATCCTCCTCTCAAACACTTTCACAAACATCCAGAGCGGATTCTGTCTTGCAATTGAATTCTGACTTTATTTTATTGCGAGACGTAAACTTGCAATTACATTTATAATGTTACAAAAGATTCTATTTTAAATAAATGCTGTTCTTTTGAACTTTCTATTCATCAAAGAATCCTGAGAAGAATGTTTAAATTACAAAATAAATTACACTTTACTATATATTCACATAGAGAACAGCTGCTTTACACTGGAGTAATATTACACAGTTTTACTGTGTTTATGATCAGATAAATGAGCAGAAGAGACCTAAACACTAAAAAAAATCCTGGTAGTGTATAAATGTGCAGTTTTGTGAGATTTATCTCTGTAATAATCATAAAACATCGAGCAGAAAAGAGAAGTAAGGATGTGTTTGTCCAGACCTCTAACGCCGCCTCCGACTCCTCGAGCGACGCCTGCAGTTCTTCTTTCTCCATCTCAATTTTCTTCTTCATTTTCTGCAGCTCATGGACGCTCTTCCCTCCATCTGAGAGCTGGTCGGTGAGATCCGTGATCTCCTCTGAAACACAGCGTGATCACACATGACATAACGACACAATTACACACGGTTTACTGCATTTAACACTCTCTACAGACATTACTGAAGCACTTTGTTACTGTTGGATGATCTGCTTAAACTAACTATGGTCTCAAAACCTGTGTGTTCATGTGAGTTCTGTCATGCATCATAATGACGACTCGACGACAGCACACGTTACCCTGCAAGGCCTTGTTTTCCCGGCGCAGCGCCTCGCTCTGCTCCACCGCCTCCTCGTAGGCCGTCTTGAGCTTGAAGAGCTCGGCGCTGTGCTGTCGGCTCTCTTTCTGACAGCTCTCCACCTCTGACAGCAGATCCTCACACTTCTGCCTCCAGTCGCTCAGCTGCTTGTCCAGCATCCGCTGCTTCTTATCCAGCACTGCTGCCACATTATTCGCCTGCAGAAGGAAGAGTCATTACTACTGGCCCACTGAATGGTGTCCAGATGAGGAAGTGCAGGGGTGTTTTATAAAGCAGGCCTGCACAATTAATAAGAATAAAACTGAAATTGCGATATGGCAAGGCGGCAGTTTAATGAAATAAATACATGCGCTGTGTGTTTGAGAGTGAAGCGCAGCACTGTGTTCATTCACACATGAGCAGCTCATGATCCGCTGGTGTTTTCTGCGTCTCGAGTCACAGTAAATGCTGCTCACCGTGAACATCTGAACATCTGCTCTGAGTTTGAGTCACAGATTGTGATGAGAAGCTTTAAAGACTCCCTGCAGTTTTCAGTAAAAATAAGTTGATTATTTTTTATTGTTGAAGTTTGATTGTTTAACATGTGAAAATAAAGAAATTAAGACCACTACAAATATTAGTATTGTAATTTTACAGGTGTACTGTAAAATATGTTTTATTTAAGCTCCAAACCTGGTGATTTTGGTTAACAGGATGGATGGATGGATGGATGGATGGATACATAAATAGATTAATAAATTAATAGACAGAACAACAGATGGACGGATGGAACAATGGATAGACAGAACGATGGATGGATGGATGGATAGATGGATGAACAATGGATGGATGGATGGATGGATGGAACAATGGATGGATGGATGGAACAATGGATGGATGGATGGAACAATGGATGGATGGATGGATGGATGGATGGATGGATGAACAATGGATGGATGGATGGACGGACAGATGATGGATACATAAATAGATTAATAAATGGATAGACAGAACAATAGATGGACGGATGGAACAATGGATAGACAGAACGATCTATGGATGGATGGATGCATGGATGGATGAACGGATGGACAGATGGATGCATGGATGGACGGATGGATGGCTGGATGGACGGACGGATGGATGGATGGATGGAACGAATGATACATGAATAGACGTATAGATCTATAGACAGAACAATAGATGGATGATGGAAAAAAGGATGGAATGATAGACACATGAACAGATGAATAAATGGATAGATGTATAGACAGAACAAAAGATGGATGGATGGAACAATGGATGGAACGTTAGATAGATGAATGGATGGACAGATGGATAGACAGAATGATGGATGGATGGATGGATGGATAGACAGAACGATGGATGGATGGAACAATGGATGGAACGATAGATACATGAATAGATGAATAGATGTACTGACAGAACAATAGATGGATGGATGGAACAATGGATGGAACGTTAGATAGATGAATGGATAGACAGAATGATGGATTCATGGATGGATGGATGGATGGAACGATAGATACATGAATAGATGAATAGATGTACTGACAGAACAAAAGATGGATGGATGGAACAATGGATGGAACGATAGATAGATGGATGGATGGATGGACAATGGATGGATGGATGGAACAATGGATGGATGGATGGATGGATGGATGGATAGACAGAACGATGGATGGATGGATGGATGGAACGATAGATACATGAATAGATGAATAGATGTATTGACAGAACAAAAGATGGATGGATGGAACAATGGATGGAACGATAGATAGATGGATGGATGGATGGATGGATGGATGGATGGATGGATGGATGGATGGATGGACAATGGATGGATGGATGGAACAATGGATGGATGGATGGATGAACAATGGATGGATGGATGGATGGATGGATGGATGGATGAACAATGGATGGATGGATGGATGAACAATGGATGGATGGATGGAACAATGGATGGATGGATGGATGGATGGATGAACAATGGATGGATGGATGGATGGATGGATGGAATGATAGATACATGAACAGATTAATAAATGGATAGATGTATAGACAGAACAAAAGATGGATGGATGGAACAATGGATGAACGATAGATAGATGGATGGATGGATGGACGGATGGAACAATGGATGGACAGAACGATGGATGGATGGATGGATAGATGGATGAACAATGGATGGATGGATGGAACAATGGATGGATGGATGGAACGATAGAACGATAGATACATGAATAGATGAATAGATGTATTGACAGAACAATAGATGGATGGATGGAACAATGGATGGAACGATAGATAGATGAATGGATAGACAGAATGATGAATGGATGGATAGATAGATAGATGAATGGATGGACAGATGGATAGACAGAATGATGGATGGATGATGGATGGATGGATGGATGGATGGATAGACAGAATGATGGATGGATGGATGGATGGATGGATGGATGGATGGACAGAATGATGGATGGATGGATGGATGGATGGATGGATGGATGGATAGACAGAATGATGGATGGATGGATGGATGGATGGATGGATGGATGGATGGACAGAATGATGGATGGATGGATGGATGGATGGATGGATGGACAGAATGATGGATGGATGGATGGATGGATGGATAGACAGAATGATGGATGGATAAATGGATAGCTATATGGATGGATGGATGGATGGATGGATGGAACGATAGATACATGAATAGATGAATAGATGTATTGACAGAACAATAGATGGATAGATGGAACAATGGATGGAACGATAGATAGATGAATGGATAGACAGAATGATGAATGGATGGATGGATAGATAGATAGATGAATGGATGGACAGAATGATGGATGGATGGATGGATGGATGGATGGATGGATGGATGGATGGATGGACAGAATGATGGATGGATGGATGGATGGATGGATGGATGGATGGATGGACAGAATGATGGATGGATGGATGGATGGATGGACAGAATGATGGATGGATGGATGGATGGATGGATGGATGGATGGATGATGGATGGATGGATGGATAGACAGAATGATGGATGGATAGATGGATAGCTATACGGATGGATGGATGGATGGATGGAATGATAGATACATGAACAGATGAATAAATGTACAGATGTATAGACAGAACAGTAGATAGATGATGGAACGATGGATGGAACGATAGATGAATGGATGGATGGATGGATGGATTAGACAGATGCTGTAACTACACCTTTATATAAATAATCACATAAAGTACATGAAATAACAGTAAATGTTCCTGTTGGGTTTTTGTAAATACGGCACTTCTGAAACTGCTCTGACTGTGAGGTATTTCTGTGTGACGGTCTCAGGCTCTAACCTTCTCCAGATCCACACACAACTCCTCTGGATGGATGGATGATGGATGGATAGATAGACAGATCTCTGGCTCTTACCTTCTCCAGATCCACACACAGCTCCTCCACCTCTCCCTGCAGCCTCTGCTTGGTTTTCTCCAGGCTGGAGCACTTGGCCTGCGTGGCCTCCACCGCCTCCTCCGCCTCCTGCAGCCGCGCCGACAGCTTCTTCCTGCAACACACACTCGTTACACACACGCTGAAGTCTGACGGAGGAGAATGAGCTGCGTCTCGCTTCACGTGATGTACAGCGCTCATCCGCTCCAAAGAGACTGCATCGGATCAGATCAAACCATAAAAATGGGTTCAAAAGAAAAAAGGATTCTGAAATGGGATTAGATCACGTAATCAAGACTTTGATCTGGATTAAAACTTCAGTGTGTGTTGTTCAGAACGGTTTTGTAAGATTTAGTAAAAAATCAGGATTACTGTAAAATCTGTCAAATTTGTATTTATATTTTGCACTACTGTTACAGTGATAAAGTAGAATTCATCTGTATATTAATCATTTCAGTACAGTGAAGGTAAAAAAAATTTAAAACTCACTCATAAAGACTTCACTTGTTTCATTACTGGATCAATCAGTGTTTTTGAACGAATCTCTTGTGAATGATTCAATGACTCACTCATAAAGACTGCACTTGTTTCATTGCTGGATGAATCAGTGTTTTTGAACGAATCTCTTGTGAATGATTCAATGACTCACTCATAAAGACTTCACTTGTTTCATTACTGGATGAATCAGTGTTTTTGAACGAATCTCGTGAATGAATGATTCAATGACTCACTCATAAAGACTTCACTTGTTTCATTACTGGATGAATCAGTGTTTTTGAACGAATCTCGTGAATGAATGATTCAATGACTCACTCAGAAAGACTTCACTTGTTTCATTACTGGATGAATCAGTGTTTTTGAACGAATCTCGTGAGTGAATGATTCAGTGTCTCACTCATAAAGACTTCACTTGTTTCATTACTGGATGAATCAGAGTTTTTGAACGAATCTTGTGAATGAATGATTCAATGACTCACTCATAAAGACTTCACTTGTTTCATTACTGGATGAATCAGTGTTTTTGAACGAATCTCGTGAATGAATGATTCAGTGTCTCACTCATAAAGACTTCACTTGTTTCATTACTGGATGAATCAGTGTTTTTGAACGAATCTCGTGAATGAATGATTCAATGACTCACTCATAAAGACTTCACTTGTTTCATTACTGGATGAATCAGTGTTTTTGAACGAATCTCGTGAATGAATGATTCAATGACTCACTCATAAAGACTTCACTTGTTTCATTACTGGATGAATCAGTGTTTTTGAACGAATCTCGTGAATGAATGATTCAGTGTCTCACTCATAAAGACTTCACTTGTTTCATTACTGGATGAATCAGTCTTTTTGAACGAATCTCGTGAATGAATGATTCAGTGTCTCACTCATAAAGACTTCACTTGTTTCATTACTGGATGAATCAGTGTTTTTGAACGAATCTCGTGAATGAATGATTCAATGACTCACTCATAAAGACTTCACTTGTTTCATTACTGGATGAATCAGTGTTTTTGAACGAATCTTGTGAATGAATGATTCAGTGTCTAACTCATAAAGACTTCACTTGTTTCATTACTGGATGAATCAGTGTTTTTGAATGAATCTCGTGAGTGAATGATTCAATGACTCACTCAAAAAGACTTCACTTGTTTCATTACTGGATGAATCAGTGTTTTTGAACGAATCTTGTGAATGAATGATTCAGTGTCTCACTCATAAAGACTGCACTTGTTTCATTACTGGATGAATCAGTGTTTTTGAATGAATCTCGTGAGTGAATGATTCAGTGTCTCACTCATAAAGACTTCACTTGTTTCATTACTGGATGAATCAGAGTTTTTGAACGAATCTTGTGAATGAATGATTCAGTGTCTCACTCATAAAGACTTCACTTGTTTCATTACTGGATGAATCAGAGTTTTTGAACGAATCTTGTGAATGAATGATTCAATGACTCACTCATAAAGACTTCACTTGTTTCATTACTGGATGAATCAGTGTTTTTGAACGAATCTCGTGAATGAATGATTCAATGACTCACTCATAAAGACTTCACTTGTTTCATTACTGGATGAATCAGTGTTTTTGAACGAATCTCGTGAATGAATGATTCAATGACTCACTCAGAAAGACTTCACTTGTTTCATTACTGGATGAATCAGTGTTTTTGAACGAAACTCTTTGCGTGTGTCAGTATGTTGATGCATACTTGGCTTCCTCCAGTTCGTCGCAGTGCTGGATGGCATCGGCCTCGAGCCGGCTCCTCCAGTGCGTGACCTCACTGTTGAGTTTGGAGACGAGCCGCTGCAGCTCCTGTTTGCTCTCCGTCTCCTCCTCCAGCTGCTCCTTCAACACGTCGCTCTCTTGCCGTACCGCAGACAGACTGCTGCTCAACGCCGCTTTGGCCTGACAAAACAGTTACACATCACTCACAGACCTGCGGGATCCTCACCAGAGTCCGCTTACATGGATCAGGCACACACACACACCTTGACCTCTTCATCAAACTGCTTCTTGAGCTCCTCGTGTTGGGACATCAGCAGGGTTCTGGATCGGCTCAGGTGCGTGCCCTTGTTCTCCACCTCCTCCATCTGCCTCGCGAGCTCATTGTTTTCAGCTGCAAAGGCAAGGTTGAACCCTTTAAAACTCTTTTAACAGCAGATCTGGGCAGAATCAGACCAGTTAACCAGAGCAGCAACATGACTATTAACTAATTATTAAGTAATATGTCATTGTGGTTATGGCTTTTGAATTAATTTTAAATTAGTCATGTGCCTCAACAAGTAAAGTCATAACATAATGATACCTTTGCAAATTGTTAGCTAATGATTAATTAAAGCTGACAACTGGAAGTTGAAATGCATGGCTTTGACCCATTGTGGCAATTAACATATGAATTTACACTATTAGTTAATATAATATGTTATTAGGGAATTACCACAATATGACACATTTAACTAATAACAATTTAATGATTACTTAATCTATTAATCATGTAGAATCTTCATTAGTTGCTGATGCAGTAATCATTAATAAATGTTTTAGTTCTTCATGAGTCATACATTAACTCATGATTATCTGTGCATTAGTTAAGCATGAATTAATGCATATTAGTGCAGCCGTATTATAAAGTTTTACCATTTTTTCTTTCTGAGGTTGAAACTAGATTTCATAATGAATTCACATTTTTTTAAAGTATGATAATAAGAAAGTGTGAGATTTCTTTTATATACTGTTGTTCAAAGGTTTGGTGAGAGGTTTTGAAAGAGTCTCTTCTGCTCATTTATTAGATCATAAATCCAGTAAAACAGTGAAATATTACTCCAGTGTAAATCATCTGTTCTCTATGTGAATATATAGTAAAGTGTAATTTATTCCTGTGATCAAAGCTGAATTTATCATCATTACTCCAGTCTTCAGTGTCACATGATCCTTCACAAATCATTCTCATATGAGGATTTGATGATCAACAAACAGTTATGATTATTATCAATGTTGAAAACACATTTTATTTCTCAGGATTCTTTGATGAATAGAAAGTTAAAAAAAACAGCATTTATTAGAAATAGAATCTTTTGTAACATTATAAATGTCTTTACTGTCGCTTCTGATTAGTTTAATGCGACTTGATGAATAAAAGTATTAATTTATTTCCCAAAAATTCGGTGACACGTTATGTAATATATAAGTAATTAGGGTTAGGGTAGGATTAGGGTTTGGTTGAGGGTTAGTTGCATGTAATTATGCATAATTTACTGTTATTACTATGGTAAGTACATGTAACATGTAACAAGGACACTGTAAAATAAAGTATTACCAAAAATTCTTACTGCCTCCACACTTTTGAACGGCAGTGTAATTCAGATATTAACCCTCATCCTTCCCTCGGGTCATTTTGACCCATTGAATTTTTTTTTTTTTTAATTGAGTGTTCATCATCAAGACCTCAGGACTTTTGTCGCACTTGAAATACGAATACACACACAAAAAATAATTGACTGGATTCGTGGAGTTTTGTGGTTGAAATTAAAAAAAGTAACAAATCCTTCCCTCTCGGGTCAATTTGACCCCCATAGGAATGAATGGAATGTGACGAATGCTTTAGTACACATAGAAAAACCTAAAAATGCTCAAAATTCAAACTAAAAATGCCAAAACTTTACTAAAAAATAATTGTATAATGTCTACATGTGTATCTGAATCATACTGAGGAGAAACTGACTTCAGGACCCAGCGGAACAGCTCATCCGCTCCATATAGAGCTATAAGAGTCATGAAATATCATGTTATGTTATTATTTTTCTACAAGAGATCGGCAGAGACACCCAATGTGAGAGATTCTGAGCTGAATTAAAAGGGTTATGCATAAAATAGTGAAAATATTAATTTATTAATTAATAAAATGTATTAATTTAAAGGGTAAATAAAATAAAAAATAACAAAAAAATCTCCCAAAAAAATGCATTAAAAATAGAAAAAATATTATCAAAATTAAATGAAATAAGCTTTATGGTAAAAATTAAGTATAATTTTAGGGCTTCGGCTCATTTTGACTCGTAAGGAAAGAATTTGTTACAAAGTGCGAGGGAAGGATGAAGAGCGTCACCTGTGAGTCTGTTTTTGGCTGCTGTGACCTCACTGACGGTTTTCTGCAGGTCTTCATTCCTGGCATTGGCGTCACACAGCAGGTCCTCTAGTTTCCTCAGCTGTGTGTCAGTCGAAGCCTGATGGGACACATGATTATACAGCATGACATCAGCTGGGATTCATCCGTGCTCAACCTGCTCAAGTCACACAGAGCTGATGACAGGCCTGAGACGAGATCAAACAACATTCACCCAGCATCCAGGTATTTATCTCTTTAGCACAGAGCAAAATAAGCAAAAAGCATTTAAAATACACTATATTGCCAAAAGTTTTGGGACGCCTGCCTTTACATGCACATGAACTTTAATGACATCCCATTCTTAATCCGTAGGGTTTAATATGGAGTTGGCCCACCCTTTGCAGCTATAACAACTTCAACTCTTCTGGGAAGGCTTTCCACAAGGTTTAGGAGTGTGTTTATGGGAATTTTTGACCATTCTTCTAGAAGCGCATTTGTGAGGTCAGGCACTGATGTTGGACGAGAAGGCCTGGCTCGCAGTCTCCGCTCTAATTCATCCCAAAGGTGTTCTATCGGGTTGAGGTCAGGACTCTGTGCAGGCCAGTCAAGTTCCTCCACACCAAACTCGCTCATCCATGTCTTTATGGAGCTTGCTTTGTGCACTGGTGCGCAGTCATGTTGGAGCAGGAAGGGGCCGTCCCCAAACTGTTCCCACAAAGTTGGGAGCATGAAATTGTCCAAAATGTCTTGGTATGCTGAAGCATTAAGAGTTCCTTTCACTGGAACTAAGGGGCCAAGCCCAACCCCTGAAAAACAACCCCACGCCATAATCCCCCCTCCACCAAACTTTACACTTGGCACAATGCAGTCAGGCAAGTCCCGTTCTCCTGGCAACCGCCAAACCCAGACTCGTCCATGGGATTGCCAGACAGAGAAGCGTGATTGGTCACTCCAGAGAACACGTCTCACTGCTCTAGAGTCCAGTGGCGGCGTGCTTTACCCCACTGCATCCCACGCTTTGCATTGCACTTGGTGATGTAAGGCTTGGATGAGCTGCTCGGCCATGGAAACCCATTCCATGAAGCTCTCTACACACTGTTCTTGAGCTCATCTGAAGGCCACAGAAGTTTGGAGGTCTGTAGCTATTGACTCTGCAGAAAGTTGGTGACTTCTGCGCACTGTGACCCTCAGCATGCGCTGACCCCGCTCTGTGATTTTACGTGGCCTATCACTTCGTGGCTGAGTTGCTGTTGTTCCCAATTGCTTCCACTTTGTTATAATCCCACTAACAGTTGAGCGTGGAATATTTAGTAGTGAGGAAATGTCAGGAATGGACTTATTGCACAGGTGGCAACCTATCACGGTACCACGCTTGAGTTCACTGAGCTCCTGAGAGCGACCCATTCTTTCACAAATGTTTGTAGAAGCGTCTGCATGCCTAGTGCTTGATTTATACACCTGTGGCCATGAAGTGATTGAACACCTGAATTCAGTGATTTGGAGGGGCGTCCCAATACTTTTGGCAATATAGTGTACTTAAACTAGTCTAAGGTGGTTTGCTGGTCTAAACATTCCAGACATTTGACCCGTAGTGTGAGTTCTGTGGATGTGATGTTCAGTGTTCAGAGTGTCTCCGGTGGGATCGGCTGACCTTGGCTTTCTGCAGCGTGTCAAGTGAAGCCGCCAGGTCGTCCACCTCCAGCCGCAGACTCTGCTTCTCTTTCTCCAGCTTGGCTCTGGTTCTCTGCAGACTCTCGCACTGCTCTCCAAGCTCGGCCAGAGCCTCACTGTGCCGCTTCCGCAGCGCTGCCGCCATCGCCTCCGCCTGCACCGCCGACTCGTCCAGCTCCCGCCGCAGCCGCTGCAGCTCCAGCTCACGCTTCTTATTCATCTCCATCTGCGCACACACAGAGACATACACAAACACACGCACAGACACACACACACACGTTTTGGGGTAAAAAGAAGTTTGAAACACCATTGAAACACACTCAAGTGACAGCGGTGAGAAGAAAGCCGTTAAGAAAGCATTTGATCATAGCGATGTGGATGTTTTCGGCACTCCAGAAAAGCAGCTCTCGAGTGTTTATGTTTTTATTCACAGACGTCTAACCTCGACGGATTGAACAGAAGAAATGAACCGGAGAAGATTCACACCTCAAAGAAGGCGGAGCCTCAGAGCCACACCCACCTATTACATCATCGCAACGAACCAATGGTAGTTGGGAGGTGTCCGGAAAGCTTTTAAACTCCCGAAACGAACTTTGTTTTTGGCCTGAATTTGTTGAAATTACGTCAAACCAGTTCGCTCTTTAGTTTCGCGGGAAGTATATCGGGGCCTTAATATTATACACCGATCAGGCATAACATTATGACAGGTGAAGTGAATAACACTGATGATCTCTTCATCACGGCTCCTGTTAGTGGGTGGGATATATTAGGCAGCAAGTGAACATTTTGTCCTCAAAGTTGATGTGTTGGCAGGAAAAATGGGCAAGCGTAAGGATTTGAGCGAGTTTGACAAGGGCCAAATTGTGATGGCTAGACGACTGGGTCAGAGCATCTCCAAAACTGCAGCTCTTGTGGGGTGTTCCCGGTCTGCAGTGGTCAGTATCTATCAAAAGTGCTCCAAGGAAGGAACAGTGGTGAACCGGAGACAGGGTCATGGGCGGCCAAGGCTCATTGATGCACGTGGGGAGCGAAGGCTGGCCCGTGTGGTCCGATCAAACAGACGAGCTACTGGAGCTCAAATTGCTCAAGAAGTTAATGCTGGTTCTGATAGAAAGGTGTCAGAATACACAGTGCATCACAGTTTGTTGCGTATGGGGCTGCATAGCCGCAGACCAGTCAGGGTGCCCATGCTGACCCCTGTCCACCGCCGAAAGCACCAACAGTGGCACGTGAGCATCAGAACTGGACCACGGAGCAATGGAAGCAATGGAAAAGGGGGACCAACACAATATTAGGAATGTTGTTATGCCTAATGTTATGCCTGATCGGTGTATATTCTCAGTAATAAAGGATAATAAAGAGAGTTTTGCACCTGAGAGGCCGTGGCTCCTCCTGCTTCCTCCAGTCTGTCGGTCAGCTCGTCCAGTTCACGGCTCAGATCCGCTCGCTGCTTCTCCACCTGAGGACAGACAAACACACACGATCAGATCATACAACCGGAGCTCGTCACAAACACACAGTCATTATACAAAATATCATATGTCATAAATACAGGTACAGATACTAAATCTACATGCAGGTCAGGGCATGAGTGTGTGTGAGAGAGAGTGTGTGTGAGTGTGTGTGTGTATGTGTGTGTGTGTGAGTGAGCGTGTGTGAGAGAGAGTGTGTGTGTGTGAGAGTGTGTGTGTGAGTGTGTGTGTAAAGTAGAGCTGGTGACAGATGTGGGGAAGTGATTAGAAACAACCATAACATCGTTCAGTCAGATGTATGAACACACACTCTTCTAGTGTCTGGTATTAACATAACATTATATTACAGAAGGTACACTTTTGATTTTTAATGGGCTCGAGAGCCTGAAGGCAAAGCCAGAATCCATCATAACACTTTAACTGAACACACATGAAGGCAGTGTTTGTTTTCAGATCCAGAAGAGTCAAACAGAGCAGTAAAAGCCTTCCTTGATCTCACTGCTGTTGAGCAGATGCTTATTAAAATGAACAAACAAGACATTTGTTTGTATGACTACACATGAAAGCATATCTCGAACGCAAAAGCATGTTTCTTAACTCGCAGCTGCTTGTGATATAAACACATATGATGATGAGAATGAGAATAAATACAACCACACAAAAGTGACTGACGCGCTAAAATGACACAGTCTGTGAAGAGGTAAAACTGTGAGGAGTTACAGTAGCTGCGGTTTGCATATTTCACTGCAATAATGTCAACAAAATAAAACAATTATCAGCGAGATTAGACATGAACAATGGTACTATTATATTACTGATGGAACCACAGCAGAGAAACACAAATGTGTTTGTCTCCAAATAAATTAAATTAACTTTGAAAAATGTATCTACTCATTTATAATTTTAAATGTATCAACTCTATTTGGCTTGTAAAGTGAGCCTGTGGACGCATTAAACTGATCAAAAGTGACATTTATAATGTTACAAAATATTCTATTTAAAAGAAACGCTGTTCTTTTGAACTTTCTATTCATCAGAGAATCCTGAGAAATAAAATCTATCACAGTTTTGATGAATAGGAAGTTCAAAAGAGAAATGTAACATTAATAACATAAAATAGAATCTTTTGTAACATTATAACATTGGTGAAATGATCCTTGATGAAATACTGACACCAAATTTTTAAATAAAATGTATGACGGTTTCCACAAAAATATGAACTACACTCATAATAATCATAAATGTTTGTTGATCATCATATCCTCATATGAGAATGATTTGTGAAGGATCATGTGACACTGAAGACTGGAGTAATGATGATAAATTCAGCTTTGATCACAGGAATAAATTACACTTTACTATATATTCACATAGAGAACAGCTGATTTACACTGGAGTAATATTTCACTGTTTTACTGTATTTATGATCTAATAAATGAGCAGAAGAGACTTTCAAAAACACTTTAAAACCTTACAGATCCCAAACATTTGAACAACAGTGTATAAAAGAAATCTCACGCTTTCATATTCTCATAATTAAAAAAATGAAATTTTATAGTTTGATATTTTGTTATTTGCACTGTCCCCAAAGTCCTGGAAATATCAGAGACTATCAAGTATGATTTCCATGCCTGGAAAAGTCATGGAAATTCATATCGCCAAATCTAAATGTGTCTATTTATGCTCAGTTTTAAAGCATTGCTTTGACTGGAAATTCTGTATGACAGAAAGATGAAATCTTTATCTAGGCCTCATGAACATCATGGAAATTCATTGAGAATTCTTCATATGTCAAGGCATTCATACAGCTGCAAATAAAACAAAGATTATTGGAGTATGTTTTGCAAGAAAATACTATTTCAGTTTATTTACTATAAAACCTCATGTATAATTATTCAGTGTGTTGCTTGCAGGTTCTTTGTAATTGTTTGTGAGTAAAAATGTCAACACCAGTTTTTTTCAGCCCTCTTAATAACATGTTGTGTCTATGGCGACGTGTGTAAGTGTCGGGACATACGTGTGTTTGCGTGAGCGGGGCTTGAACTCCTGCATGTAAAGCTCAGGTGATGCTATCAGTGAAGGAACAATGTGTTGTCTGTGCCGTGGCTCTGCAGGGACGCGTCTGAGCTTGACTCTCATTAGCGACGCCACCCAACATGAACACATCCTCAGGCCCTGCCGCAGGCTTTACCAGGCTCCTGTAGCTCACAGCGCTGCATAATGTCATCCCAAACACATGATCAGTTCTGGGTAGTTGCTAATATGGTTGCCAGGGTGTTGCTAGGCAGTTGCCAAGGTGTTCTGGGTGGTTTCTAGGCAATTGCAAGGGTGTTCTAGGTGGTTGCTAGGCAGTTGCTAGAGTGTTCTAGGTGGTTGCTAATGTAGTTGCAAGGGTGTTGCTAGGCAGTTGCTAGGGTGTTCTGGGTGATTGCTAGGCAATTGCAAGGGAGTTCTGGGTGGTTGCTAGGCAGTTGCTAGAGTGTTCTGGGTGGTTGCTAATGTAGTTGCAAGGGTGTTGCTAGGCAGTTGCCAGTGTGTTCTGGGTGGTTGCTAGGCAATTGCAAGGGTGTTCTGGGTGGTTGCTAGGCAATTGCTAGAGTGTTCTGGGTAGTTGCTAATGTAGTTGCAAGGGTGTTGCTAGGCAGTTGCCAGTGTGTTCTGGGTGGTTGCTAGGCAATTGCAAGGGAGTTCTGGGTGGTTGCTAGGCAATTGCTAGAGTGTTCTGGGTAGTTGCTAATGTAGTTGCAAGGGTGTTGCTAGGCAGTTGCTAGGGTGTTCTGGGTGATTGCTAGGCAATTGCAAGGGTGTTCTGGGTGGTTGCTTGGCAGTTGCTAGAGTGTTCTGGGTGGTTGCTAATGTAGTTGCAAGGGTGTTGCTAGGCAGTTGCTAGGGTGTTCTGGGTGGTTACTAGGCAGTTGCTAGGGTGTTTTGGGTGGTAGTTAGGGAGTTCTGGGCGATTGCTAGGTTGTTGCTAGACAGTTACTAGGGTGTTACCAGGCAGTTGCTAGAGTGTTCTGGATGGTTACTAGGCAGCTGCTAGAGTGTTTTGGGTGGTTGCTAGTGTGTTACTAGGCAGTTGCTCGGCAAATAGAAAAAAATGGCTAATCAATGCAGCAACTATGCGATGAAGCAGAAACAAAAGATTGATCTTCATGAAGACCGAGTCTCTCAGTGCTGACTGCACTCATACGGTGACGTCCAGCTGACCGGCGGTGCTGAAAGCAGACTCAGACAGCTAGACTGACAGGAGCAGGGCTGTGATAGGCTCGTGTGTTATTCCAGCTGCAGCTGATTTGGCCTGAAGCGGAGGCGCCTGCTCTCGTGAGCGAACACAACACAAACCAATGCCAGACAGCGTCCACATCAGCCCTGACCTGACCCGAGAGCTGATACCTGTCAGATCCGTCCAGCACATGCTGAGCTCAGCGTCACGGGTCAGATCACACTCAAATGACTCGCTGCAGATGCTAGTGATGTTTGAGTCTTCAGGGAATCGCTCTTTTGAGCAGATTCACAGCGATTCACAGAATCAAAGTTTGTAATTGCATGACATTAGTAAGCCAGTAAAACATTCGTAAACCTACAGATGGGTTATTTCTGTGCTATTTTTTAATATCTTAAGATGTGAATTAGAAGTAGGTATTCACTGATATTACTTATACAACCTATTAATAACATACTGCACACCGACGAGTGTGTGATGTCATAATAAGGAATATATATATAATTTTTTCAAAGTGCATGACATAATAAAGATTTTTTTCCTGTGTACACGACATCATAATAACAAATATTACTTAGTTTCTCTGTTATTTCAGTGCTATTTTTGAATTATTTGTCAAAATATTTCAGTAAGTAGGTATTTTACTCGATGCTACGAATACAACCTGTTAAATGACATCCTGTTCACTGAACGATTCGGGTCTGTTGAAGTTTTCTGAGTGATTTGCCAATATGCGAATGCAAGCCTGAGGCACGTACTGGAAATATATGCCTATTATGATCTGGCATTTTATTAAAACATGCAAAAACCTTGCTGTCGAGAAAAATAAATGCATTTCACTGTAGTTTATTGTGCATGCAGATTGTTAGGCTAAATCATAGAGTATTTTTATATCCTTCACTGTGCATTAAAGTCTGTATTGAGTAACTTGAAAGCTGTTCGAGATTTAGACTATTTAATATTTCAGCCGTATGCTATTCGATATACAGGATCACAAAATGAAACATAAGTGAATGAATGGTAATAATCAGCAATATGCATTCACACGTGGTTTTATGGTTGTAAGAAATACTGTACATATTGGTGACATAAACAGTTCACTACACCGGAGCTACTTAAAGTGCAAATATGCTTTTAAACATACAACAATCTGATTATATGATTTACAACTCTAACAGAGCCATAGTTTTATGGCAGAAAAAACATGAACATTTATATTTTATTAAAGCATTCAACTTGAACAGATACAAGTAGATTACATACTACACACTCTAAACCGAGTCGAGAACATAAAAATAAACAGCTGCATTCAACTAAATGTTCTGCTATAATTTACGTGAATGAATTCAGTATGAATGGGACTAAAGCAACAGATGTTTGATTATTGGCTCGTTTAGTCAAGCTACACTGATACTAACTAACTGGAAAAGCTGCATTACTTTGAAAACGACAGTCATGCTGCTAAAATATGAAGTTTAGAGCCTCCTTAACAAACACTGAGACTGAACATTTCTGATGTATAGCAGAGAAGCTGAAGGTTGATGTAATTGTTTGCAGGTATTTTCAGATGCGATGTAAAGCAGCACAAATATCGTCATCAATCAAAACTCCCAGATAAGCTAATGGGTGGCATTTCATGTGATTTATGTGTGTGGCTTATCTGGCAATCCTTTGGGAAAGATCTACGGTTGTGTGTTCAGGAGACGCGGTGCGTTCACAGAGTTGTGCTGTCGTACCTTGGCCCGTAAGCCTCTCTCGGCCTCCAGTTCTTCCTCCAGCTCCTCAATGCGGACCTGCGGGACGAGAAATGTTACTCTGGACATTCACAGAAATCAAGGACAATCATACATACTTGGTATGGCACACTAAAATGAATAGCCACATTTATAATGTAACATTATAAATGTCTTTACTGTCACTTTAAAGCATCCTTACATTTCCTAAAAAAACTTTTGAAGTTCATTAACATTTATACTGTTTAGTTATCAATATCATCATACAAATATCATTCATTTGAACATTTGAGGTTCATGAACTCAAGGCTAGATTATTGTAATGCTCTACTGGGTGGTTGCCCTGCTCGCCTAATATATAAACTGCAGCTTGTCCAAAACGCAGCAGCTCGAGTTCTTACTAGAACCAGGAAGTATGACCATATTAGCCCGGTTCTGGCAACACTGCACTGGCTCCCTATTAAACATCGTATACATTTTAAAATCTTGCTGATTACTTACAAAGCACTAAATGGTTTAGCTCCCCAGTACTTGAGTGAGCTCTTAACGCATTATACTCCATCACGTCTATTGCGGTCTCAAAATTCTGGCCAGTTGATAATACCTAGAATATCAAAATCAACTGCAGGCGGTCGATCCTTTTCCTATTTAGCACCTAAACTCTGGAACAGTCTTCCTAGCATTGTTCGGGAAGCAGACACACTCTGTCAGTTTAAATCTAGACTAAAAACACATCTCTTTACTATGGCATACACATAAAACATTTTTAATTTCTATTATTCAAATGAGTTAAATGATTGTTAGGCTGCATTAACTAGGTCAGCCGGAACCGGGAACACTTCCCATAACACCTGATGTACTCGTTACATCATAAGAAGAATGGCATCTACGCTAATGTTAGTCTCTCTGTTTATCCCGAGGTTTACTGCAGTCGGCCGGATCCGGGCCGTATCCAGACCAGATGGTGGCCCTTAGCCTGGACATGACGACCATATCCCTGAAGTGTCTGTAGAGACCGTGTCAATTAAACTCCCCCTGTAAATGCAGCATCTACACGACATCCTCATTAAACCCGTCCCCGGCGTGACGACTCCAATCTTTCGAATAATCCTACGAATATCTATTGATCTAATATGACTTCTGACCTGTAATGTGCCAGAATCATAATCATACACTATTTGTTCGTCGGCCAGAGGAGAACTGGCACCCCGACTGAGCCTGGTTTCTCCCAAGGTTTTTTTCTCCATTCTGGCCCTGAAGGAGTTTTGGTTCCTTGCCACCGTCGCCTTTGGCTTTTGGCTTGCTCAGTTGGGGACACTTAAATTTCAACTATATTACTGATCCGCCAGCATTGACACTATATGATAATTGAAATGAGCTGATGACATCACCGTTTTCACCAGAGTGGCTGTACAGCCGAATCAAATTCTGTTGCATTATTTTCCTGTTACCACTGTAAAGCTGCTTTGAAACAATTGGCATTGTAAAAAGCGCTATATAAATAAAGGTGATTTGATTTGATTTGATTTGAAATAAATGAATAGCATTACAGTTTTCCTTGTTATATTGCATTATTCTGCATGGAGAGAAAAAAAGGCTTTGGCTTTCTTTCCATAGTAAACGTGTCCAAATGTAAGATAAGGTCTCCAATCATATCACCATAATCACACAGTACAGAACCACAGCGGAACAGCGACTGGCCGACTAGATGAGACACGCTGGAATTCTTGTGAAAATATCACAAAGCAAACACTCTGGGTCTCAAAGCTTCCTTTTCTGTGCACACGGTCGAGACGAAAACTGGCAAGTTATTAATGCATTTAATCATCCTGCACCAACTAGTTCCTTAAGAGTTTTATCACCATACTGTTACACAGACATTAGGAAATGTTCACATAGAACTGACAGAAATTTATGACTGCAAGTGATGCATTCCTCATCTTTATGTCTTGTGGCACATTATATCTTCTTTCTGTCATGGGAAGGAAGTTTTCTGAGCGGTTTCGCCGGAGGACAGATATGCTGACAACCTCAGATCCAATACACACTCAGAGAGAGATTCAAAGGCCAGAATGACTCATTTCCATTTATTAATCGCCAAATTAAAAGCTACTTTACAGGTCATGTCACTGATGCTTCACACAAGCAGAGACAAGCAGAAATGTGAGTGACAAAGAGCACAAAAGACAGTTAAGAGAGACTCACATGCCAGCGAAGGACTTCAGCGGAGAGAACAGCCATGGATGAACAGCAGCCAGAGCAATGCAGACTGACACACACACACAAACACACACACACGATCTCACCTCACAGACTGAGAGAGAAAGAGAGAGAGCAGATCCACACCCCCTTCACACACACTGAGCAAATCACACACACGCTGGCCACTTTTGGCCATGCAATCACAATGAATGGGCAGTGAAGGAAGGAAACACCTTTGGAGCGGTTTACTGTTAACGAATCACGACGGCGCCCACATTTAGATGAATATGTCAATATGTGCTACAGCTTTCCTCTCAATAACAAAGTAAACACACAACAAAAATGAGAAAACAGCAGTTCAGAAAGCATGGGATTGCTCCATATCAGGCCGCTTCAGCACTGGCTTCACGGCCGAGTCCCGAGATGGGCGTGGCAACGCGGCACGCACCGGGTGACAATCACCCCGGTCTGTCGCCAAACCTTTAACCCGTGGCCAGACCCTTCGTTTCTATGGGCAGGAGTCCCCCCTAGAACATGCTGTTGTCTTCAAGGATGCCTCCACCACCGGCTGGGGTGTCATGTACAACAAGCATGCAGTCTCGGGTGTTTGGACGGGACCCCAACTGCATTGGCACATCAATTGCCTCGAGTTGCTTGCAGTACGTCTTGCGCTGGGCTGCTTCAAATCGCAGCTACAAGGCAAGCACGTAATGGTCCGTGCGGACAGCACTGCGGCCATTGCATACATCAACCATCAAGGTGAACTACGCTCCTGTCGCATGTGGCAACTCGCCCGCCATCTCCTTCTATGGAGTCAGAAGCATCTGAGGTCGCTTTGTGCCATTCACATCCCAGGTGTGCTCAATCGTGCAGCCGACGGGCTCTCATGACAGCCTGCGCTTCCAGGAGAGTGCCGACTCCATCAACAGGTGGTCCAGCTGATTTGGAGACGCTTCGGGACCGCACAGGTAGACCTGTTTGCCGCCCTGGACACGTCCCATTGCCAGTTGTTTTACTCCCTGACCGAGGGGATCCTCGGCACAAACGCACTGGCACACAGTTGACCCTGTGGCCCGCGCAAGTACGCGTTTCCCCAGTGAGACATTACTACAGACACTGTGCAAAGTCAAGGAGGACAAGGAGCAGGTCTTGCTAGTTGCGCCGTATTGGCCCAACCGGACCTGGTTCCCAGAACTGATGCTCCTCATGACAGCTCTCCCTGGCACATCCCTCTGAGGAAGGTCCTACTTTCTCAGAAACGGGGCACCCTATGGCACCCACTTCCGCGTCCCCCAGAGACAAGACGGGGAGATTCCAGAGGTCTGGGCGGGAAGCGGAGGACTTAGCTGATCTACCCTAGGTGGTGGTAGACACCATCACTTCTGCAAGAGCGCCCTCTACGAGGCATGCTTACGCTCTGAAATGGAACCTGTTCATTGAGTGGTGTTCTTCTCACCGGGAAGACCCCCGAAGATGCCAGATCAGAGTCGTGCTTTCCTTCCTGCAAGAAGGCTTGGAGCGAAGGCTGTCTCCCTCCGCCCTTAAAATATATGTTGCTGTGATTGCCGCACATCACGATGAAGTATAAGGTAAATCTGTGGGAAAACATGACCTGATCGCCAGGTTCCTGAGGGGTGCGAGAAGGTAAAATCCACCTCGCTCTCACCCCGTGCCCTCATGGGATCTCTCGCTGGTGCTAACGGCCCTGCAGAGAGCCCTAACCTGGCTGTGCTGGCTTCCATCAAGAGGGTAGGGGACCTGCAAGCATTTTCGGTCGACAAATCGTGCCTGGAATTGTGCCCAAGGATCCCACCACTCCTTTCAGGGACCAGGTGGTGAACCTGCAAGCACTGCCCCTGGAGGAGGCAGACCCAGCTCTAGCTTTGCTTTGCTCTGTCTCGTCCGCACTTTACGCTTGTACGTGGACCGAACGCAGAGCTTCAGGACCTCAGACCAGCTCTTTGTCTGTTACGGAGGCCAGCAGACGGGAAAGGCTGTCTCCAAGCAGAGGTTGGCCCACTGGATAGGGCCCTCGGGTTGAGAGCTCACTCTACCAGAAGTGTTGTTTCCTCCTGGGCATTGGCATATAGCCATATAGATTCTATAGCCTTCGTGTAAAGCTGGTATCCTCCCTTGTGCTCGCCTCAAGTAGCCAGTAACACCGGAGACCCCGTTCAGTGTCAGCCTGCTGCGCCATTCCCCTCCTAAGGACTGGATTCCTGTGCTATTTTGCTCCAGTAGAGTTCCCCACTTGGCGAACCCTGTTGAGCTCCTCCACCACCACCGTCGGCAGTCAGATGTGGCGGATCGTCCAACGCCAGGCCTAACACTCATAAGTACACCCAGTGGTTGACCCCTGTGCTAGGCAAGGTGCCAATATGTTATGATCCCTACAGTGATATGTGTATGTGTATTCTTCCATGGTATGGTTCTCCTGACGGCGAGCCAGTGTCTTTCCCTTGGCAGAGTCCACTCTGCAGTCCCTGCCAATGTTGACTTCCCCCTAAATAGGCCGAAGCCATCTCAGAGACCTTCCATATGTAGCACTGCCCTAATGGCCAGTCCATTTGTAGCTTCCACATGACACCTCCCTAAGGGCAGGATGTGGCCTCCGTTATCCAATAGTCTCACTGAATGGGTCATGTGGATCAGCAGTGATCAACTTTCTCAGCGTAAGCCCTACGCAGGGCGCTGGAAGGGGCAGCAATAGTGGAGCTTTATTAGATCCCAATTTGTCAGTACGTTCCGAAAGGGAACGTCTCGGTTACGTATGTAACCCTCAAGACGTCACGTCCCGTCGCCACAATTGCGTACCACCGCTGAATGGCTGGGCCACCGGCTCGGCTCCTCAGCGAAAACCTGAATGCGCATTACATCTGTTTCCGTATTTATACACGTGCTGCGGGGCAGAGCGTGAGATGCAAATCTCGCACGCCAATGTCCATCGGCTCATTTAGTTTACACTCGAAGGTGATTGGACTCTCAGGAGAGATCTCAATTCGCCGGTACGTTCCGACGTGACATCTCCATTCCCTCCTTCAGGGAACAAGGGTAACATACGTAACTGAGACATTTGTTCTTCAATTTCACCTTCCATATCATTATTTCTGCAACACATTATCCT
Organism: Coreius guichenoti; assembly: GCA_039654105.1. Taxonomy (NCBI): domain Eukaryota; kingdom Metazoa; phylum Chordata; class Actinopteri; order Cypriniformes; family Gobionidae; genus Coreius; species Coreius guichenoti. Next base: position 705,866 of record CM077187.1, read on the forward strand.
GTCATTAGTTGTTTCGTCATTCCCATGTCGGTTGTCATAATTACACATTATTTTACCTTTTCAGCAATTTCTCAGCATCATGCAGGATTATAAATTGATATCAGGTGTGAAAGCGCCCGGTGTGTGCAGACACATTCAACAGCAGGCTGTAACGCTCACACTGAAACCAGCCGATTACAAACATCTGGTGAAGGGAAAACTCAGACCTGAGCCGGCATCAAACACGATTACTTTACACAGTACCAATCAATCTCAATTCACTCTGACCTCACTGTACATACTGACCCTTACTGCCTTTGAATTCTACATTCTGACATATGGTGCACAGAAACTGAACTTTCACAATCTATAATCTCTACCATTACCACTCTCTATTCTAGATCTTTCCTTATGGACAATGCAACACACACACACACACACACACACTGAAATATTAACCTAAAAAAGGGGGACCTCAATTAAATATCACTTACTTAATATCACCTTACTCCCATTAAGATGATCTGTCTCTTTGACCATGAAAGCTGCCCATCTCACAATGCTCACCATCTAATTAACAATCAATCACCAACCAGCACACAACTTAACCTGAACCGACCCACAGAATAACCCGGTGCAGGCTCTTCATCTGTCTTTGTCTCCACCTGTGTTGTAATTAATGGTCAGATGGAGCCATAAAGCATGCTTTGTGTGATACAGTGAATGCCCTGGCTGAAAGTGAAAACATGTCCACCCTCACCAACACACGGATCGTCTTTCAGCTTCATTATAGCAGACGAGCCCCAGAGACAAAGAGCGTCTGTGTTCTCTAAACAAGCTCAGAGATTATGCAGCGGAGACCGAGGAGAAGCCATCTCCTGTCTTGTCCATCTCAAGTCTTTTAGCCTCAACGAAGCTCAGGAAACAACGAGCATCTGAATTATTTTTATATGCAATGACTATGAATGAATGCATTAGAAATTAATTTGCTGCAAAAGATAAATCTGCATTGTTCTCCGTCTCCTCCAACATGCCAAGTGCATTATACCATGCATTTAAATCTGGAGAGGGTGTTACACCTAGCTGACATGAAGCGGGAGTGACAGAGGTTAAACTAACACTGCTTTTCAACAGCTTTAACATGCCTCAGACATGATCTAGCTCTCTCTTTCTTTTCCAATATATCATTCTGCTGTCATTTTCTGAGCCCCGTGCAAAAAGCCAACAGAGCGCAGGTTAACAGTCCCTGCTTAAAAAAGGAGTGTGAGGTTACAACCGGAGCCTTCCTCCCCTCTCTAGAGAGATGTTATCAGCTCCTGTACTCCTCAGCTATGTTTTTGTCATCTCGGGCTCGGACCCCCACAGCGCTGAAAGACAGGAATGCTGCGGCTCTCCCGCGAGGCCTCACCTGGAACTCCTTATTCTTCCTCTGCAGGCCTGCATTCAGCGCCTCCTCGGCCTCCAGACGGTTGCTGGTGGTGCTTATCTCCACATCTTTCCTGACAGAAGACAGACGGGGAAGAGAGAATGTGAGGATGGGAGTGACAGCGTTAATTTCGCAGGCGTGCTCTGCGTTGTTTGCTTGCTGTATCCGATAAACGTCAACCGTGTCTCAGTTTATTAAAAGTGCCAGTCAATCCCAACACAACATTTGAAGAGCTTATTGATTGATGTAGATTGTAAATTGTACGGTATGTTGTTTTTTTAACTAAAGCCCCTTTAAGGCAACTCGGTTCACTCGACGGCCAGCTTGGTAACACCCTGTACAGCTATTTGTATTGCACACACAAGAACAGCTCCTATCGACATAAGCCTGATTCTTAGGGAACATGGTGACAGAAAATGAGATGGGAGGACAAAATTACATTACAAAGTAAAGTTTTACATTCTCTAGTAATTAGTAAAAACTAGTGTTCCCCCACAAAACTTACATTCCCAGAGAAACTTTGCATTGGCTCACAAAATATTTGCGTTCTCTGGTAGTGTTGCATTCCTCCAAGAAACTTTGTGATCGTTCTTTGGAACTTTTGCATTCCACCAAAAAAACATTTGCGTTCCCCGAGAAACTCTCGCAAAACTTTTGCATTCAGTAGTAAAAGTATTGAGTTAGCCCACAAAACTTTAGTGTTCGATTACAAAATTTTAGCGTTACATAAAGAAACTTAGCATTCGCTTACAAAACTTAACGTGCAAAACTTAGCGGCCAAAACTTAGCGTGCAAAATTTAGCATGCAAAACTTAGCATGCAAAACTTAACGTGCAAAACTTAGCGTGCAAAACTTAGCGTGCAAAACTTAACGTGCAAAACTTAGTGTACAAAACTTAGTGTGCAAAACTTTAGCGTTCCACAAAGAAACTTAGCATACAAAACTTAGCGTGCAAAAATTAGCGTACAAAACTTTAGCGTTCCACAAAGAAACGTTGTGTTCTCTAGTAAAGTGTTGCATTCCTCCAAGAAACTTTGTGTTTAATGTGTTCCTCTGAGAAATTTTGTGATCGTTCACACAACTTTTGCATTCCCTCAGAAAACGTTTGCATTTCCCGAGAACCTCTCGCAAAACTCGTTCTCCAGTAAAAGTATTGCGTTACATTGTGAGATATGAAATGGCAACTGCGAGAAATAGTCACAATTACATCTTTTTTAGGCGGTATCTACTCGAATGATGCAAGACTGAAACCTCAAAGTGTTGATTTTAAATATATTATATTACATCAAATCAGCAAAAAAACAAACAAGTGATGCCTTGTCAGAAAGCTGATTGGCTCCACATTGCTAGTTTAATTTGCACATTAGCTTTTAACCCTTAAAATATTAAAATCAGAAGGAAGGAAGGGATATTTATGACAATTTCCCTTTTTCTTCTTCTCACTGGGGCCTCCATGGAACAGCTGGTTTTGCTTTCTACAGAATAGACACCATTCTGCATACTAACAAGCCTGAACAGATCTAGGAGCCCGGAGCCTTTAACTCATCAAAGCTAAGATAACGGCGCTCCAAGCACATATCATGTTATACACAAGAGCCAAACACTGCTAGATCTTACTGCTAGATCTCTGCTCGGAGACATCAAACATCTCAGGACAAGATCATAAATTGACGTTTATTCTGCATTGACTAGATCAGGGATTCACAAAATTCTTAGGGGTTAAGATAATTGATTGATCTGTGAAATAGATGGGTTTATCATCATGTGCATTAGTGTTTCTAGCTCACCTCCTGATCATCTCCTCCAGACTGGCCCTCATCTTGCCCATCTCGGTCAGGTTGTCCATGCCGTTCCTGCCGTCTCCCTCCAGCCTCCGCCTGCTCTTCTCCAAATCCGTCCTCTGTTTCCGCTCCTGCTCCAGCAGATACTCCAGCTAGGACGAAATCAAGCAGTTGTGTGACTCCATGAACTAACGATCGGCCTGGACCGCAGACATCGAGTGTACTCACATCCTCCGCCTGCAGCTTCAGCTTGGCTTTCTCTTTGGTCAGGAGGTTCACCTTCTCTTCCTCACACTGCAAGTCCTCGATGGCCTGCTGCAAAAATAAAACAGAGAATCTTACGGGTCTGTCGAGCAGATGTGGCATAAAGCTTGGTCTCATCTGACTGGGATGCTTTCATTTGCCCGATCACACAAGATGTCAGAGCAGGCATGATGGCTTAATCAAATCAGACCCTGAAAGGCACATTCATTCTCGTCTAAAGCAAACAGAAATACAAACCACACCGTGCCATCGCGCCAACCCAACACTTCGCTTTGACTCTGTGAATGAAGAGCTCAAATATCCATCTGACAACTGAGAAGGTAAAGCCAGCGGTCGTAAATCACACAGATGAGCTGCTACTGTTGGACATCTGGCGTACGTTACTCAACGCTGCTCGTAGAGTTTTATAGAGCACAAAAGAGAAAAAAAAGACACTTCTTGACTTTCTAATCTGAACTAAACGGGCATAAACACAGCAGCGTCCGTGATGTGTGTAATCATACACTATTTGTTCGTCGGCCAGAGGAGAACTGGCACCCCGACTGAGCCTGGTTTCTCCCAAGGTTTTTTTCTCCATTCTGGCCCTGAAGGAGTTTTGGTTC
>CM077187.1:714918-742418 GCA_039654105.1 Coreius guichenoti
ACTACCATTAATACAGTACTAATAAAGGCGATTTGACCCCCTGTTCTAAAGATAAGTTATTATTTACACTATTGGTTTGTTTAGCAGTTATTCTGTAACGTGATCTCATGAGAATGTGTATTTTTATGTAAAGTGTGGTTCTACATTCATCTAACACGTACAACATTGACAACATTAAACATTTCTCTCTGTTTGTGACTTATGCTGCAAACTCGGGTCAAAGGATTACGTTAAACAAAACTACACTTTAAAACCCTAAAATGAATAACATTTCTGTAATCATTTAACCATTATTTATCATGTAATACTTATTTTGTTCGCCGTGGGACACAATGACTAGAAAGCACACCAAAACGCAACATAAATACACAAAAGACACCAATTTAATTTGTTCGCTGTAATCCACATCAATCCATACGAGGAACTTCTTTATCCAGCGACCGTAAACAAATCCCGCGCTCATTAGGAATTCAATAATTGCGTTTTACGGCAGTGATATCAAACGGATAACATTTATCCAAATATACAAAAAAGTATGTTTTGTGTCTGTAAAAGCTGCTTATTAACAAATAACTGCCATAATTGAGGATATAACTTTCACTTTAGAATAGGGGGTCAAATTGCCTTTATTAGTACTGTATTAATGGTAGTTAGGCTTAATTATTGGCTTATTCTGGTCATTAAACTTAAATATCACTCAATAAGTGCCATAATTAATGAGGATAAAACTTTCACTTTAGAACAGGGGGTCAAAAAATAAATAAAACAGCATCACGACACTGATGCATGAAGACAGATTACTTCTAAAGTACTTCAGAACATTTGTTCTAAATTATCATCAAAAATACATGAATAATTCATCAATTTTATGACATGCAAATCCATTTCTATTACTGGAGAGTGCCATATTCAAGCCATGCACTGTTTTGATCGGTAATTAAGATTTCAGAACAGTTCACTGCTGCAACTCATTATAAAGCATTTTGTGGGAAATATTCTTTATTATTTAAGAAATAATCACAGCGGTGACCTGAACTCTCTAAGTTACTTTCCAGATTAAAGTAGGAAACGGCTTGTTGTGCCAGAGGGAAGTGAACGCTAACCTGTTAACGACCCCCAACTTGTCTTCCAGATGCGTCTGTCCATGCAAAAGAACAACCTGTGCTGACTGCCTCATGACTGACCTTTACACCGCCGCATCCCAGGAAACCACCAGTGAAAACTGTCCAACATCTGTCTAAGCATCATCGGTGGGAGACACTGCTACTGTTCTGTGTGATAGATTCTGGATCATTAACAGAGAATGCAATCCCGTGTCGTTTCACCGACTCTCACCTGGCTCAGCTCCACCAGGTGCTCCTTTTCTTTCTGCAGCTTCTGAAGCAGGTCGTTCTTCTGGGCGAGATCCTCAGAGAGCTTCCTCACCACAGAGTCTGATGACTAGAGAGAGCCGAATAAAGAACATTTGTAAGAGAATTATGTGTAGTTATGAAAAATTGTTGCAAAAATTATGAGAAATACAATTGCAATATGAGAAACAAAGTCACAATTATGAGAATTAAAGCCGCAATTAGAAGAAATAAAGTTGATATATCAGAAGTAAAGTCACAATTATGAGCAATAAAGTTCTAATATGAGAAACAAAGTCACAATTACAAGAAATAGTAGCAAATATGAGAAATAAAGTTACAATTATGATAAATAAAGCCCTAACATGAGAAATAAAGTCACAATTATGAGTAATAAAGTCACAATTACAAGAAATAGTTGCAATTGTGAGCAATAAAATCCTAATATGAGAAATAAAGTCACAATTACAAGAATAAGTTGCAATTATAAGACAAAGTTGCCATCACAAGAAATAAAGTCGCAATTACAAGAAATAGTCGCAATTATGAGACAAAGTTGTCATCGAGAAATAAAGTCACAATTACAAGAAATAGTCAAGCAATTACGAAAAATAGACAGTTATGAGATATAAAGTAGCAATTACAAGAAATAGTCGCAATTACAAGAAGAAACGTTGTAATTTCAAGAAAGTCACATAATTATGAGAAATAGTTACAGTTACAAGAAATAGTCGCAATTACGAGACAAAGTTGTCATCGAGAAATAAAGTCACAATTACAAGAAATAAAGTCAAATAATTATGAGAAATAGTCACAATTATGAGGAATAATCACAATTACAAGAAATAGTCGCAATTACGAGACAAAGTTATCATCGAGAAATAAAGTCACAATTACAAGAAATAAAGTCAAATAATTATGAGAAATAGTCACAATTATGAGGAATAGTCACAATTACAAGAAATAGTCGCAAATACGAGACAAAATTGTCAATGAGAAATAAAGTCACAATTACAAGAAATAGTTGCAATTACAAGAAATAAAGTCACATAATTATGAGAAAGTCACAATTATGAGGAATAGTCACAATTACAAGAAATAGTCGCAATTACGTGACAAAGTTGTCATCGAGAAATAAAGTCACAATTACAAGAAATAGTCGCAATTACGTGACAAAGTTGTCATCAGGAAATAAGGTCACATAATTATGAGAAATAGTCACACAATTATAAGGAATAGTCACAATTACAAAAAAATTGTCGTAACTACGAGACGAAGTTGTCATCGATAAATAAATTTGCGGTAATTAGAAATAGTCATTGTTGTAAAAATATAAAGTCGCCATTACAAGAAATAAAGTCACAATTAAGAGAAATAGTCGCAATTACAAGAAATAGTTGCAATTACAAGAAATAAAGTCACACAATTATGAGAAATAGTCGCAATTATGAGACAAAGTTGTCATCAAGAAATAAAGTCACAATTACAAGAAATAGTCAAGCAATTACGAAAAAAGACAGTTATGAGATATAAAGTAGCAATTACAAGAAATAGTCGCAATTACAAGAAGAAACGTTGTAATTTCAAGAAAGTCACATAATTATGAGAAATAGTTACAGTTACAAGAAATAGTCGCAATTACGAGACAAAGTTGTCATCGAGAAATAAAGTCACAATTACAAGAAATAAAGTCAAATAATTATGAGAAATAGTCACAATTATGAGGAATAGTCACAATTACAAGAAATAGTCGCAATTACGAGACAAAGTTATCATCGAGAAAAAAAGTCACAATTACAAGAAATAAAGTCAAATAATTATGAGAAATAGTCACAATTATGAGGAATAGTCACAATTACAAGAAATAGTCGCAATTACGAGACAAAATTGTCAATGAGAAATAGTCACAATTACAAAAATAGTTGCAATTACAAGAAATAAAGTCACATAATTATGAGAAATAGTCACAATTATGAGGAATAGTCACAATCACAAGAAATAGTCGCAATTACGTGACAAAGTTGTCATCGAGAAATAAAGTCACAATTACAAGAAATAGTCGCAATTACGTGACAAAGTTGTCATCAGGAAATAAGGTCACATAATTATGAGAAATAGTCACACAATTATGAGGAATAGTCACAATTACAAAAAAATTGTCGTAACTACGAGACGAAGTTGTCATCGAGAAATAAATTTGCGGTAATTAGAAATAGTCATTGTTGTAAAAATATAAAGTCGCCATTACAAGAAAAAAAGTCACAATTAAGAGAAATAGTCGCAATTACAAGAAATAGTTGCAATTGCAAGAAATAAAGTCACACAATTATGAGAAATAGTCGCAATTGCGAGACAAAGCTGTCATCAAGAAATAAAGCCACAATTACAAGAAATAAAGTCTCGGTATGAAAATTTGCAATCATGAAAGTTGCAATTTCATTACAAAAAGAAAAGGCTGACTTTGTATGTGGCAGATATGTGATTTGTTTCAACAACGACATGAGGGACTAATAGAGGACGTGTGTGTGTGTGTGTTTGGGCCTGTTGGAGCTTTGAGAAGCAGATGTAGAGCAGAAGGGTAGAAAAGGTCCGCAAATACTTTCATCCTGATACCACAGCTGTCATTTCACTCCCCTCTGAACTCAAACAGACATAAACGAGAAGTATGAGCAGACGAATATCCCCACTTCACACATCTGTAGTTACTGTAAATTGTTAAGAGATGAGACAAAATTATAATTGGAAAAATTATGGACTGCAAGCTGTAATTGAAAGGTAGCACACCTAGCTTGAATTAGAAGTCAGCACTGCTTTATGAAGTGCAGTTAAGGTAACAATTACTATGATCATGTCACAATGCCTGAGGAACTTATTATATTATTGAACATTTCAAGAGTTTAGTTTTTTTAACTTAGAAACAATGAAACCTGAATGTCATGCTCTTGAATTTGCTATTTGTGTTTGAGTTGAGGTCACACATGAAGTCACCCACAGATTTGCTATGGCAACAAATGGACTACAAACTGTTTTCACTTGAAGAGTAGAAGAGTCAACAATCTGTACAGGTCTGGTCTTGTGTCACCGTTACTGCCAGGATCTTACAAATTTAGCATGGATAGTATGTCATACAAACACCCACTAAAGTATCCTGACAACCCTCACCAAATGTAATATTTACATCAAATTTCAATTGTGAATTGTAAGATAAAGCAAAAGAAAAAATAAAGTTGTATCTATAAGATATAGTTACAAAAACAAAAAAATAAAGTTGCATTTAAGAAATTAGAAGTCAAATTTGTAAGATAAAAAATATGCAATTATGAAAGATTGTTGCAACTTTGACAAAGTTGCAATCGCAAGAAATACAGTCGAAATTATGGCAGATAGTTGCAATTACGAGAAATATAGTCGCAATTACGAGACAAAGTTGCAATCACCAGAAATAAAGTTGCAATTACAAATATAAAACAGCAATTATGAGAAATAGTTATAATTATAAGAAATGAAGTTGCAATTACGAGAAATAAAGTTGCATTTAAGAAATAGTCACAATTAGAAATTTGTAAGATAAAAAAATGTGCAATTATGAAAGATTGTTGCAACTGTGACAAAGTTGCAATTAAAAGATATACAGTCGAAATTACGACAAATAGTTTCAATTACGAAAAATAAAGTTGCAATTACGAGACAAAGTTGCAATCAAATTAATTTTGCAATTTCAAAATGTAAAATTGCAATTATGAGACAAAGTTGCATTTATAAGAAATAGTCACGATTAGAAGTCATATTTGTAAGATTAAAATGTGCAATTATGTAAAATAGTTGCTATTGTGACAAAGTCGCAATTACAATTAATAAAGTTGCAATTGTGAGAAATTATGAGAAATGAAGTTACAATTACGAGACAAAGTTGCAATCACCAGAAATGAATTCGCAATTACAAACATAAAACAGCAATTATGAGAAATAGTTACAATTATAAGAAATAAAGTTGCAATTACAAGAAGTAAAGTTGCAATTGTAAGAAACAGTCACAATTACATTTGCAATTATGAAAAATAGTTCTAAAAGTGACACAGCATTTATGAGAAATTAAGTCACAATTACAAGACAAAGTTGCAATCATAAGATAATAGTCACAATCACAAGACAAATTCTCAGTATGAAAAGTATAGTTGCAATTATGAGAAATAAAGCCCTAAATGTAAGATATAAAGTCACATTTTTACTATTGGATGAAAACCAGCTTCCTTAAAGTTTCCATGATTTTAGTTTTGCCTGAATGTTTACAGATGCATACTTACAGTACATGGTTTAAAGAAAACAAATGATTCCTTATTATCTGTAGATAAAATCTAGATTTGTCCCAGCAAAAAGTGTAGCACATCTGCTCCAAAGCATGAAAAATTACAATACACATTCAAATGATATTCTCCAGACTACTAATAATGCATGATTTACAGTGGAAAAACCTCATCGGCGCAGATAATCGCTGCACTGTAGGAGTGCGGGTCAAATGTGTGTCAGCCAGAGTGTATGAACCTCAGTCCTACCTGCTTGCCCTTCTCCACTGAAGTCAGTGTGTTCTCCAGCTCCTCCAGGTCTCGGCGCAGACCGCAGCACTCAGCCTCCAGTCTCTGACGCTGGGAGGCCAGCTGAGCGGCGGCACCCTCCTCCTCTTCCAGACGCTCCTCCAGGCCCGCCACCCGTGCCTCCAGATGTTCACAGCGCTGCTCGGCCCGCTGGAGGCTCTCCTGCTCCTGCTCCAGGGAGGATGAGAGAGACAGAGGACGCTGATGAGTCTCACTCTTCCCTTCACACTGCATTCAGCCTCAGGGGACCAGCCACTTCAGAGGGTGATGACAGGAAAAAGAGCAACAAAAAAGGGCTCAAAGTGTAAAGAAGCAGCTGAGCTTTTCACAACTGTCCTGTGATCAGTAGACAGCAGCTTCTAAAAACATGAGAAGGACAAAATGAACTTGCCGTAGGATCCTGACAACAGCTGTCAGAACATCCCTCACCAAATTTCATATTTACCTCTAATTTCAAATGAAAGTCACTATTTCTTATAAATGCAACTTTATTTTTCATAACTGTCACAATTATGAGACGTCATATTTGTAAGATAAACATTTGTAATTATAAAAAACAGTTGCAATTATGAGAAATTAAGTCACAATTACAAGAAATAAAGTCCCAGTATGAGAAATAAAGATGCAATTATGAGAAATATCGTTACAATTATGAGAAAGTCGCAATTACGAGAAAAATAGTCATAATTACGAGAAACGTTGTCGCAATTACGAGAAAGGCGCAATTACAATAAATATTGTCGCAATTACAATAAATATTGTCGCAATTACAAGAAATATTTACAATTACGAGAAATATAGTCACAATTACGAGAAAGGCACAATTACAATAAATAGTCGCAATTACAAGGAATATTTACAATTACGAGAAATATAGTCACAATTACAAGAAATAAAGATGTAATTACGAGAAATAGTCACAATTATGAGAAATATAGTTGCAATTACAAGAAATATTTACAATTATGAGAAATATAGTCACAATTATGAGAAAGGCGCAATTACGAGAAAGGCACAATTACAATAAATAGTCGCAATTACAAGAAATATTTACAATTACGAGAAATATAGTCACAATTGCGAGAAATAAAGATGTAATTATGAGAAATAGTCACAATTATGAGAAATATAGTTGCAATTACAAGAAATATTTACAGTTATGAGAAATATAGTCACAATTAAGAGGAATAAAGATGCAATTACAAGAAATAGCCACAATTACAAGAAATATAGTTGCAATTACAAGAAAAGTCACAATTATAAGAAATAGTCACAATTACAAGAAATGGCCACAATTACGAGAAATATAGCTGCAATTACAATAAATATTGTCGCAATTACGAGAAATATTTACATTTACGAGAAATATAGTCACAATTACGAGAAATAAAGATGCAATTACAAGAAATAGTGACAATTACAAGAAATAGTCACAATTACAAGAAATAAAATAACAATTATGAGAAATAGTCACAATTACGAGAAATATAGTCACAATTACAAAAAAGTCGCAATTACGAAAAATATTGCTGCAATTACAAGAAATATTGTCGCAATTACAAGAAATATTTACAATTCTGAGAAATATAGTCACAATTACGAGAAATAAAGATGCAATTACGAGAAATAGTCACAATTACAAGAAATAAAGATGCTTTTACGAGAAATAGTCACAATTACGAGAAATAAAGTCACAATTATGAGAAACAGTCACAATTACGAGAAATAAAGTCACAATTATGAGAAATATAGTCAATTATGAGAAAGGCATAATTACAGGAAATATTGTTGCAGTTATGAGAAATGTAGTCAAAATTATAAGAAAGACACAATTACAAGAAATATAGTCACAATATTGTCGCAATTATGAGAAATATAGTTACAATTACAAGAAAGTCACAATTACGAGAAATATAGTCACAATTACAGAAAATTAGTTGCAATTACAAGAAATATAGTCACAATTATGAGAAATAAAGTCGCTATTACAAGAAATAGAGTCGCAATCACCAGAAATAAAGTTGCAATTTACGAGAAAAAAGTCCCAACATGACAAATAAAGTTGCAATTACAAGAGATAAAGAAATATGAGAAATAAAGTGACCTTCTCCAACAGCCTCAGGCGACACACATTCAGAGGATGACGACAGGAAAAAGACCAACAAAAGAGGCTCAAAGTGTAAAGCCTCGTATCCGGCAGCTGAGCTCTTCACAACTGTCCTGTGATCTAAAGACAGCGGCTTCTAAAAGCATTAGGAGGACAAAATGAACTTCCCTCGACAAAGCAGATCATTTATCAAACTAGTCCCAACAGGACATAAAAAGCTCAGCTTTCTGATCTCTCCTCAGAAACTTGTGCTTGGATACGTGTCATTGTCGCTAAAGTATCTGTACCAAGTTCAAAACACACAAATATGAGGGTCCTTGCAAAGTTGGCACTGGAGGCATTATGCATGTTTTTTCCATGCTCTGAATTCAATCACCCTGACAAGTGCCCACACTCATTCGAGTTTGACTAGTTAGAAAAGCTCCATTTATAACACTTGCTTATCAACTAAGACATTAATGGTAGTGTTACACGACCAACTGCAATAGGTGTCTGTTTGTCTGAGTAGCCCAACTGGGAGAGACTTAACAACATTGGATGCAATTACGTGAAAAAATATGCAATTACGAGAAAGTCGCAATTCTGAGAAAAATAGTCACAATTACGAGAAATATAGTTGCAATTACAAGAAATATATACAATTACAAGAAATATAGTCACAATTACAAGAAATAGTCACAATTATGAGAAATATAGTCACAATTACAAGAAATAGTCACAATTACGAGAAATAAAGTCACAATTACGAGAAATATAGTCACAATTACAAAAAAATTGTTGCAATTACAAGAAATATAGTCACAATTACAACAAATTTGTTGCAATTACGAGAAATATAGTCACAATTATGAGAAAGGCACAATTACAAGAAATATTGTTGCAATTACGAGAAATATAGTCACAGTTACAAAAAAATTGTTGCAATTACAAGAAATAGTCACAATTACAACAAATTTGTTGCAATTACGATAAATATAGTCACAATTATGAGAAAGGCACAATTACAAGAAATAGTCACAATTACGAGAAATATAGCTGTAATTACAAGAAATATTGACGCAATTATAAGAAATATTTACAAATACGAGAAATATAGTCACAATTATGAGAAAGGCACAATTACAAGAAATATTGTTGCAATTATGAGAAATATAGCTGTAATTACAAGAAATATTGTCGCAATTACAAGAAATATTTACAATTACGATAAATATAGTCACAATTACGAGAAATAAAGATGAAATTACGAGAAATAGTCACAATTACACAAAATAAAGATGCTTTTATGAGAAATAGTCACAATTAAAAGAAATAGTCTGAATTATGAGAATATTTGAATGCGTTGTCATGTATAAAAGTGAATTTTACATTCTATTTCTAATGCCATCTGTTAAGTGTGTGCTTAATAGGTATTTGTACCCACTTTTGTAGATAACCTGCAAAATGCACGCATTATGGAAATGGCCACTGCTTGAAGGTGTAAGGTATCGGTTGATTCATTTATTAAACACAATGCATAGACACACACACACACAAGTTCCACTTGCAAACAGTAATTAGTGGTGTTTGCCGAGGCACTGCTATGATTTCCACCTGGCGGATGATAAAACAGTGGAAAAAATCCCAGACTTACAGTAGTTTGAAGGATGGACTTTGGGAATATCATACTTGGGAGTGACTTTTACCAATAAGAAATGTCCTAGCAATGTCCTAACAACTGCATAGCAACCTATTAAGCACTCTGAACGCTTTAGCAACCATATAACAATGGTCAGGCAACCACTGTTTTGCACTGGCAAACACGCTCACATTCTTTTCAGTTATTTTTGCAATTCTGAAATCATGCACTTACTCTTTAGTTCATTATATGATCATATAAATGCAACATTAAAATGTATACATTTGGCAGACACATTTATCCAAAGCAAAGATAAACAGTCACAGGTGTTCTCTGGGAATCAAACCCATGCATTATCAGGATAACAGACACACGCACGCAGTACCTGATGGAGTGGGACAGATGTGGTGAAACTGTCCCAATCCAGGTCCTCATGCTCAGCTTCTACCTGCCGTTCATCAGAGAGGGAGCGACGGACAGACACGACCTGACACACTCCATCCATCTCTGAGAAGCAGCAGTGATTTCAGACGGCCTCCTCCCTGTGTCTCCAACAGCTGGATGCCTCCTGTATTTTCCCTCCAGCTGTTGAACGGACGCAATCGAGGGCGTAACTCATCCACCGCCGGCCTCGTTCTGAAGTCCTGCCCTGGTCTAACACAAACAGGTGCTCTTGTTTGGGCCGAGGTGTAGAATAACAAACGGTGTGCTGTCACGATCTGTCACTAAAGCGCTCGTATTGTTCGCAAGATTAAAGCAAATGTATGAGAAACGGCGCAGACACTGATTTGTGGTCTCTCTCGTGCATTTATTTAAAAAACGAATCCATGCCTACAGTCTGGAAAATGTCTGCGAATGTCAGAAGAACAAAGCTATTATTGTAATCTATGTAAAAATCTGTTTGCCATTCATTTTCTACATGAATCACCAGACAAAACACTCTGCGCTCAGACATCAACCATTTACATCTACATCAGCTGAACCAGGAACCATTACTGGCAGACGTGATTATATCTCAACAGGTGTGACTGAATCAACGCATGCAATCTATGGTGTATGGAGTTTGTTTTTGGTGAATTGCATACCCAACTACATGTGATGTATGGCCTAACACCCACTCTGTGCATTGGCTGAGCCTCAAATGCTTACAGTTTCAGACAAAATAATGGTGACCATTATGACGGCCTCTTCATGAAACTCTTCATCGCACACAGATGATGCACGGACATTAACGCCTTCACAATCTGCTTCAAATATGAGCATAAATTATAACCAAACAATCTTCCCACTTCCACAATGAATAAACATCAACAGATTTTCTTATGCTGGTTTATAGTATGACAATAAAAGACATTTATAATGTTGCAAAAGATTCTATTTCAAATAAACGCTGTTCTTTTGAACTTTCTTTTCATCAAAGAATCCCGAGAAATAAAATGTATCACAGTTTCCACTAAGATATGAACTGTTTTCAACTGATAATAATCATAAATGTTTGTTGATCATCAAATCCTCATATGAGAATGATTTCTGAAGGATCATGTGACACTGAAGACTGGAGTAATGATGATAAATTCAGCTTTGATCACAGGAATAAATTACACTTTACTATATATTCACATAGAGAACAGCTGTTTTACATTACAATAATATTTCACAATATTACTGTTTACTGTATTTTTGATAATGGATGGATGGATGGAATTAAAGTGTTTATTATGCACTGCCACAAAGTTTTGAACCATTGATAGAATGATAAAGCTAATTCTAATTTTTATTTTAAATACATTTTTAATCAATTCTTTGCTTTTATTGTCTTTTTTATTTCCTATGCACTTGTTGTGATTATTTTATGATCCTTTAATTGTAAAGCGCTTTTAATTACCATTGTATATTAAACATGCTATATAAAAACACTTGCCATATTGCCTAATGTTATCTGTCTTATCTGATCTTCAACAAGTTCAGCGTCCAGTCTACAATATCAGCTGTTATGTTATTTTATTAATATCAGATGCCATTTTATGCTACTGTACCTGCTAGTATGATACAGATGTCATGCAAGTATTGTAGAAAAAACAGTATTTTCAAGAAGACTTCAGAATAATATTTGTAGGTTTATGGTTCATGGTTTCGTGGCAGTACACAACAGGCTCATTAAGTGTGGAAAAACTCCTGAATTGCTGTAAATATTTAGAATGTGTGAATAAAATGTGGTCAGTTAAAACAAATAATTACTCTAAACAACAATAACTCCTCAGTTTATATCTCAGTACAGCTGTGTTGGGTGATTACAGCAAACGACAATCATCTGTTGATATCAAACTGCTGTTTAATGAGACTGCTTTGCTTTTGCATATCGTTATAAAACATAATTTACATAATGATCTTTGATAAATGAAATGCATTGATCTATAGAGGTTTAGCTTTAATCCATTGTGAGTATTTGAACATTTTTGCATTTAACTTCACATGAAACATCAGTAAATAGATGTTTATGTCATGCACTAGAAGGCCTATTAGGATCTTAATCTGCTTTCATTTACTCTATTAGATTCTTGGCTCAAGAGCGATTAGTTAATGACTGATAATGGGCATTTTACTGCCATATAAAAGTGTTGTCATAGAAGGTTGTACAGCAGACATAAGGTTTGCGTATCACACTTTCCTCTGAAAGAAGAGACGGGCCTCATCTACAGATCCAGCCCTGGAACTACACAAGCACTCCAGACCTTAACACTTTCTCTCATGCTTCAGTAGGGCATCCCAGTGTTTCTGGAGAAACGTTCCACTTATTTCACATTATCAGTTATTAAGCTGACAACTTCTTTTAAAGCTAATTGGATAATATGGAAGCTTATATCCACCATGAAAAAAAATATTAAAAAGGTAATTGTGACTTCTTATCTCGCAATTCTGACTTTCTCTGAATTCTGTGAATTTTATAGATTGCATAATTGCAAGATAAAACTATATTATTTTATATTTTTATTAACCTAGTAAATAGACTGCCTTTATTTATTTTGTTATTCAAATTGATATTAAAAGATAAGGCCTAAGAAATTTCTTATTCTGTAATGCAGACAACTGCAGACAGAAACGAAAGGGTTCAACTCTAAACCAGCAAGAGTTTTACTGACACACACACACACACACACACACACACACACACACACACACACACACACACACACACACAGGTAATTAAAGGCAATTATTCCTAAAAAAAAAAAAAAAAACAGTGTTCTCAGCAAACAGTGTTCAAAACCCTGTTTAAAAAATAGGCCTATGCTGCCATCTAGTGGTTATACTATGTATGACATTATTTATTTCAACCAGATAGCACTAATTTGCCTATTTTTAACTTACACATACTTCATGAATTGAAAAATTCAAGTTTATTGTTAATATTTGTATTACTTTATATAGAAATAAATGGTGTATAATGTATTGTTTAGAAGATATGAGACTCTTCCTGTTTCTCTTTTTTGACATTATTTTAATCTCTTACCATGGCAACACTGTTGGAGATATCCAATATCCATTCACAATTTAGCATCTTCAGTGTCTTGGCATCATGTTGAAAAAGTTTGGTGTGAATCATATAACCCCCCTAGGAGTAGTACTTTAAAATTCATTTAAAAAAAATCCACATTCAAACCAAAATAGCTGATGTCCTGTCGGTAGGAGCTAATGAGTGTACATTAGAAAGTTGTCCGGCTTGATGAGAACAATATGTGTACTGAGTTTAGTGACTGTAGGTAAAACGAACCCCCCACTTTTGTCAAAAGGTTGCGCTATAGAGCCCCTCCTCCATGCCCATTTCTAAGGCTTTGCCCATGTCTACTGTCCAACAACTCTGATGTGTGTGTTGAGTTTCATGCAATTTGAAG
Organism: Coreius guichenoti; assembly: GCA_039654105.1. Lineage (NCBI taxonomy): Eukaryota > Metazoa > Chordata > Actinopteri > Cypriniformes > Gobionidae > Coreius > Coreius guichenoti. Next base: position 728,478 of record CM077187.1, read on the forward strand.
AGCCTCAAAAACTCCCAAGAATATTATTAAAGTTTGATGCGTTGTCATGGCAACAGTATTTAAGATATCAAGAATCCTTTAGCAGGCCTACATCTGCCATGTTATGACATTATACTGATGAAGTTTGAAGCAAATCGGGTAAAAACAAGAGGGTGATTTCAAAGCATTTTGAAAGTGACACACTTCCTGCTACCAGTTGGTGGCGCTATGACTTTGACTCACAATAGCCACATTCATGTGATCGGCCTCCTACAACGAAAACACAGCTGAAGCTTCATCAAATTCAGTCAATGTTTGCAGAAGTTATAACACACTACATGTTTTTTCACCATAAATTAATTTCCTCGCCACGGCCAAACCATTTGAGATATCAAAAATCCACTCATAATGTAGCATCCTCAATGTCTTGACTTCATGCTGACCGAGATTGGTGGCGATCGGATGATTTCTGTAGGAGGAGTATATCAAATTCCAGAGCATGCGGCAACCCTAAATAGCCGACTTCCTGTTGGGCAGAGCTAAAGACATAGAGTGTGTAAGTTGTTCGGCAGAGTGAGATCTATATGTGCACAGAGATTCATACATATACGTGCTAGTATGTATCCAAGATATCAGATTCCATACAAGGGGGCGCAGAAGAGCCGCTCTGCCACACCTGTGTACCTGCTTTGGCCTGGCTCTAGTGGCCGCAGATTCTGACCTGTGTGCAAATTTTCAAGAGTTTTTGAGCATGTTAAGGGCCCCAAAAGCTCCCGAAACTAAAAAAACAATAGGGCCCTAAAAATGAGGGAGACAGTCATAAGCTGTCAGGAAATGTCGAAACGGATGTTTAGGTCTGCATTCGATTTGGTCGTTTGGAAGTTATTGGTGATATTAATAGATTCCAGGCTTCTGTCCATCACAAAGTGGAAGAATAGAGCTTTTCTAACTGTGCTTAAACACAGTCACGCAAAAAGATCTGTGCTCAAATGAGTGCCCTAAATATGATGTTAAAAATGTGTGGCTTTAAAATAATGTACTCTCTGATGAGACCCAATTAATGTACTGTATCTTACCCAGCAATCAGCGGTTGTGAGCTGACAGCAGGGGGCGGATGAGTTACGGCTGTGTGAATCTGGATCTGGTGTAATTACAGCAGAAAGACGGGGATGGAATCAGGGAGGACCACGGAAAGGGCCCATTTTCCAAGAAGACTGGAAATATACAAGATCAGCCAGAATAAGCTCACACTGGGTCAAATGCATGATTCAAAAACACCTGACATTAAATATTGTATTGTATCAGCATTTGTTCACACTGTGGCATCCAGTTTGTGTTAAATTGATATTCCTGAACACAGAACAGGGCAAAACTCTGACCCTTTCTGACAGCTATCCAAAAATACAATAAAAAAATTAAAGCTATCTATCTCTGTTTCATCATCTTGAGTCAGAAACTGACACCGTGTATCAATATATATATAGAAATATGTCTCCTAAAATATCAAATTATTTGATTTGACCCATATATGACAAGGCAAGATTAGGTTGTAAAATGTCATGTGGTGCGTGAATGATTCAATGACTCTCAAAAAGACTTCACTTGTTTCATTACTGGATGAATCAGTGTTTTTGAACAAATCTCTTGAGTGAATGATTCAATGACTCACTCATGAAGACTTCACTTGTTTCATTACTGGATGAATCAGCGTTTTTGAACGAATCTCTTGAATGAATGATTCAATGACTCACTCATAAAGACTGCACTTGTTTCATTACTGGATGAATCAGCGTTTTTGAACGAATCTCTTGAATGAATGATTCAATGACTCACTCATAAAGACTGCACTTGTTTCATTACTGGATGAATCAGCGTTTTTGAACAAATCTCTTGAGTGAATGATTCAATGACTCACTCATAAAGACTGCACTTGTTTCATTACTGGATGAATCAGCGTTTTTGAACAAATCTCTTGAGTGAATGATTCAATGACTCACTTATAAAGACTTCACTTGTTTCATTACTGGATGAATAAGGGTTTTTGAACGAATATCTTGAATGAATGATTCACTGACTCACTCATAAAGACTGCACTTGTTTCATTACTGGATGAATCAGCGTTTTTGAACGAATCTCTTGAGTGAATGATTGAATGACTCACTCATAAAGTCTTCACTTGTTTCATTAGTGGATGAATCAGGATTTTTGAACAAATCTCTTGAATGAATGATTCAGTGACTCACTCATAAAGTCTTCACTTGTTTCATTACTGGATGAATCAGGGTTTTTGAACGAATCTCTTGAATGAATGATTCAGTGACTCACTCATAAAGACTGCACTTGTTTCATTACTGGATGAATCTGCGTTTTTGAACAAATCTCTTGAGTGAATGATTCAATGACTCACTCATAAAGACTTCACTTGTTTCATTACTGGATGAATCAGCGTTTTTGAACGAATCTCTTGAGTGAATGATTCAATTACTCACTCATAAAGACTTCACTTGTTTCATTACTGGATGAATCAGCGTTTTTGAACAAATCTCTTGAGTGAATGATTCAGTGACTCACTCATAAAGACTTCACTTGTTTCATTACTGGATGAATCAGCGTTTTTGAACGAATCTCTTGAATGAATGATTCAATGACTCACTCATAAAGACTGCACTTGTTTCATTACTGGATGAATCTGCGTTTTTGAACGAATCTCTTGAGTGAATGATTCAATGACTCACTCATAAAGTCTTCACTTGTTTCATTACTGGATGAATCAGGGTTTTTGAACGAATCTCTTGAATGAATGATTCAGTGACTCACTCATAAAGACTGCACTTGTTTCATTACTGGATGAATCTGCGTTTTTGAACGAATCTCTTGAGTGAATGATTCAATGACTCACTCATAAAGACTTCACTTGTTTCATTACTGGATGAATCAGCGTTTTTGAACGAATCTCTTGAGTGAATGATTCAATGACTCACTCATAAAGACTTCACTTGTTTCATTACTGGATGAATCAGCGTTTTTGAACAAATCTCTTGAATGAATGATTCAATGACTCACTCATAAAGACTGCACTTGTTTCATTACTGGATGAATCAAGGTTTTTGAACAAATCTCTTGAATGAATGATTCAATGACTCACTCATAAAGACTTCACTTGTTTCATTACTGGATGAATCAACGTTTTTGAACGAATCTCTTGAGTGAATGATTCAATGACAAACAACAAATTTTTAACAATTTTTAAACAGACTTGTTCACTCCATCTGAGCTGCAATACAATGATTTACTGAAACAAAGAGAAGCATATGAGAGAACTGAGCCTTGGACAGGAGCATCTGCTAATGCAATCACCAGCTCAAGTCTTCCTCTATCTTGGCCGAGCTGCAGCGTGGCATTTCTGCAAGCGCTGGCAATATCACCACAATCCCAGACCCCAGACGTACTTCACCCGGCGGGCGACACACAATCCGTAGTTCAGCTAATAGTGCCGTACTCGTGTAAGAGTGGGTGGGCTGTAAAGATACACAATCCCGTCCCTCCATCACAGTAAGACTGAATGGCCAGAGCTCAGGCAACAAATAAAAACAGCCCGTATCACTTCACAGATGGAAGATTCATGCACATTTGCTGAATAACTCAGTCTATGAAAGCATATTATTATGCACTGTAAACTGTCTACCAGCAGAGTAATAAATAACTACCTTAATATGAAACAGCAGTCTGAGTGCACACTGAAAATACAGTTTAAACTGGAAACATTTTAGCATTATGACATAAATATTCAATATGGAAAAAATATTTCAGATTATGCATTTCAAGGTCACTAATCAGATCAAAAGCATGTGCATTAATGTAGAAATATGCAAAAACAGAAGCATTTCACTAGTGCTCTCAGACGCTTGGACACTAAACTGATCATTTTTAATATAAATTATAATATTTAATATATTATATCATTTGAGAAGCATGTGCATTAAAGTATCAAATGTAAAAACAAGAATTTCTCTAGTGCTCTCAGACGTTTGGACACTAAACTGATCATTTTTAGTATAATTTATAATATTTAATACATTACATAATTTGAGAAGCATGTGCATTGAAGTATCAAATGCAAAAACAGAAGCATTTCACTAGTGCTGTTCTTCTGTTGGTAATTCCTGCACATCATCAAGTCATTAGCAGACAGACTTACAGCACGCATCCGCACCAACACCTCATGCTTCTCCTTGCTGAGCTCTGAGTTTTCCCCCTCCAGCTGTCGGACGCGGGACAGCAGCCGGTCGGTGTGCTCGAGGGCTTTCTTCAGCTCGTCTCGGTCCCTCATCGCTGCCTGAGCTCTGGGCTGCAGTGGATGGACCTGAGTGGAGGAGAAAGGGTTTCTTCAGTCACGGCAGCCCCTCCTGCCACTGATACTGTTCCACTACAATAACTCTCTGGATCAAACACACACACAAACTGCTCCAATGCACTGAGTTTAGGATAAAAGTCAAGAGGAAAAAACATTAATAGGACTGCATTAGGCAGAAGAGAGGCCGCCTGTTAAAGTAATCATGTGAAAATTCCTATAGAATGGCATTAATGACAGCCGTTATAAACTACAGGTGACATAGAGTCTGTCTGCCAGGTCATGGTACACATTATATACAATGGTATACAAATCTATTAGCAAAGGTTTTTGCATAAACATTCTCATAGATATCATAAACAAATGATAACTATGCGAGTTGAATGATGAGGGCAGAATCTCACTATATACACTATATTGCCAAAAGTTTTGGGATGTCTGCCTTTACATGCACATGAACTTTAATGACATCCCATTCTTAATCCGTAGGGTTTAATATGGAGTTGGCCCACCCTTTGCAGCTATAACAGCTTCAACTCTTCTGGGAAGGCTTTCCACAAGGTTTAGGAGTGTGTTTATGGGAATTTTTGACCATTCTTCTAGAAGCGCATTTGTGAGGTCAGGCACTGATGTTGGACGAGAAGGCCTGGCTCGCAGTCTCCGCTCTAATTCATCCCAAAGGTGTTCTATCGGGTTGAGGTCAGGACTCTGTGCAGGCCAGTCAAGTTCCTCCACACCAAACTCGCTCATCCATGTCTTTATGGACCGACGCTTTGTGCACTGGTGCGCAGTCATGTTGGAACAGGAAGGGGCCGTCCCCAAACTGTTCCCACAAAGTTGGGAGCATGAAATTGTCCAAAATGTCTTGGTATGCTGAAGCATTAAGAGTTCCTTTCACTGGAACTAAGGGGCCAAGCCCAACCCCTGAAAAACAACCCCACCCCATAATCCCCCCTCCACCAAACTTTACACTTGGCACAATGCAGTCAGGCAAGTCCCGTTCCCCTGGCAACCGCCAAACCCAGACTCGTCCATGGGATTGCCAGACAGAGAAGCGTGATTGGTCACTCCAGAGAACACGTCTCCAATGCTCTAGAGTCCAGTGGCGGCGTGCTTTACCCCACTTATTGCACAGGTGTCAACCTATCACGGTACCACGCTTGAGTTCACTGAGCTCCTGAGAGCGACCCATTCTTTCACAAATGTTTGTAGAAGCGTCTGCATGCCTAGTGCTTGATTTATACACCTGTGGCCATGAAGTGATTGAACACCTGAATTCAGTGATTTGGAGGGGCATCCCAATACTTTTGGCAATATAGTGTATCTTCATGTACAGTACTTTACTCTTCTATGAATTCTCTTATTATTATGCAATGTTACTGTATCATTAGATGGTCAAAAACAGCAAGAGTTAAGATGTGATTCAGTAGCTGCGCATGAGTCTATACCAGGGCTTTTTTTTTAAACTCTTAGACGCCATGGACCCTCAAATATGAACATCCTCGTGTGAGGGACATTTGTCTTTTATAAACACCCAATTAATACGCTAAAAAAATAATATTATCTAACATTAGTTTCTAAGTTCACTATAATATTGTACTGTTAAATGTATCATTTATTTGTTTATTTAAATCTAATTTTTATCAATTTATATTAATCACTTTTTTATTCATTTATTTTAATCTAATTTATTTATTTTATTTTTTACATTTTATTATGTTAATTTAATAACTTATTAAATAACTTATTTATACATACATACACATTTTTACAGTTTTACTCTAGGCTTTTCCACATATATTTATATTAATCTCATTTATTTTAGTTTTATCATTTTTTTCTTTACATTTTTATCATATGGTAATTTAACATTCAATTATTTATTTATTTATTTAATCTAATTTATTTGTTTACTTATTTTTTTTCTCTCTAGACTTTTAAGCAAATTTATAAATAAGAAATGAATAAAATTTATAATGAAGCATGATGATGTTTTATCATATGTTAATTTAATAAATTATTTATTTATTTTAATCTTATTCATTTATTTATGTACATTTTTCGTGTTTTTTCTCTAGACCTCCTGTCACTCCCTGGACCCCAGTTTGAAAACCCCTGGTCTATACAGCAGTTCAATAAACAAGAAGTTAATACTGAATAATTTACATTTTAGATAATCAACTTGCATGTGATGTGATGTTCATTCCTTCCATGAATCAGTGTTTCTGAACGATTCGGTTGAGTGAATGATTCAACGACTCGCTCAAACGGTACGCAAAAGTCTCTTATCGCCACCTACTGATTGAGAAAGGTCATTTTTTTGGGATTCCTTTCAGTGTTTTATATTCTTTTATCATATTGCTTATACATTTCATTCTCGCATTAAAATCATCTGGTTCAATCACATTTGTAATAGGCCTGTGTGTCTGGTGTGGCTTATACAGAATTGTTTTTTTTTTTTTTTTTTTTTGGTAAAACAAGTGAAAATATCCACTTTATCCAACACTTGTAAATTGAATGTTCCAGTTATTTTATCTGTACAAAACTAGCTCATTGCTGCCTGATATTACAAAGTCTTGCACATTCACTGAAAATAACTCACTCCGTGTTGCAAAATAAGACGGAAAGGCAAACTTTAGGCACTTCAACTCACATCCTATGTTGTAATCTAGAGAATATTTCATTAAAATGATTTGATTTATTCTGTTTAGTTGCACAAGCGGGTGTTTTTGCATCAACATTAGCTACTGCCTCCATCATGAGAGCTTTTACAGTGATGTCAATCATTCTTCTCATCTCAATTTTGCAAGATTCAACAAGCAATTCTGGAAGATTTCTAGTTTCTTGGATGGAAAACCAGATGTGAACTAGTTTTCCAAAACATACTCAAAAGCTTTAAGAATAAAGGAAGAATTTCTGCTGAAGCTCGAGCCAAAATGTCTGTGGAAAATTAAGAAAAACAATCCCAGTCTTATCTCTGAAAAAAATCTGATGTATGATTTGTGGACATGTTATTAATGAGGAAACCGCCCATTTAGATTATCAAAGTGCACTTCAAACTACAGTTATAATCTGTGACCTAAAAACAACCTTCCGAGTGTGTCTTTATAGTCAGAACAATTATTTGCTCTTCAAACAGATACAGAGTAAAACCCTGCAGGCCTCATGAATGAGAGTGTTTGTGTTGGGAAGTTTACATGTTTCAACTTGAGAAGGAGAATATACATCAGATTAGACTGTCAAAACGCACAAATTGCATTATTTGTAAGATGAAGTACCTTCAATAATCTCCATTTGCATTAAATACTGTGTTAAATACAGTTCCTCTGGCTAAAGTCTGTGCACATTCCTGCCTTCACACTCAATTGTTCAAGGCCCAGATCATGAGCAGCAGTTTTCCAAATAAATTTGTTCCCCTACACTGCATTCCAGCTCTACAGAGGTGACACACACACACACACACACACACACACACACACACACACGCACACTCACTCACTAACTCACACACACACACACACACACACACACTCAACACACACACACACACTCACTCACACACACACTCAACACACATACACACACACACACACACGCACACTCACTCACACACGCACACTCACTCACTCACACATTTAAATATAATTTACCCATCACCATATATTGTCTAATATTGCCTACCACATTAAATCTGACACCGCTAGCTTTTAATCTAAATCACTATCACGCGTTAGCATTTCGCTAGCCTGTTAGCTTGCCATTTCTGCACTCGGGTCTCTTGTTTTCTGAGTCCATTAAACAACTGTGGTGAGTTGGATTAGTAAATAGGCTCCATCAAACATCTGTGGTAAGTTGGATTAATCAACAAATACGGTAAGCCATGTCTTCTTCTCCTGTCATTGTCACTTGCACTCCATGTTTCATGTTTAGTATATCTTTCTCTGTTGGCGAACAGGGCTTCACATGTGATAAATGTAAGGAGATAGTCAGGCTGACGGAAAAGATTTCAGAATTAGAGACACGCATCCAGACTTTATTTGAGAGTAGTGAGAATGTAACAGCTTTAGACACTGCTCTGGATGCGAATAGCTTAGTGACCTCTGTACATTGTTTGGTTCCGGCTGTAGAGCCTGTGCAGCAGGGCAACTGGGTGACGGTGAGACGGCATAGTCGCGGATCAAAAAACCACTCTTCCGTTCCGATTAGAACATCAAACAGGTTCTCCCCACTCAGTGATGCACCCACTGAGAATCCTGTTGAAGGTACCCTAGTTATTGGCGATTACACGGAACGTGAAAATAGAGACACCAGCCACCATAGTCACATGTTTACCGGGAGCCAGAGCGCCTGACATCAAAGCATATTTAAAAGTGCTGGCTAATGCTAATCGTAAATTCTCTAAGATTATTATTCACGTCGGCACAAACGATGTTCGACTTCGCCAGTCGGAGATCACCAAAATTAACATTAAAGAGGTATGTAAACTCGCAAGTACGATGGCAGATGACGTTTTTTGCTCTGGTCCCCTCCCCGTTAAAAGGAGTGATGAGATACTTAGCAGACTATCATCACTCAATGGCTGGTTGTCTAAGTGGTGTCCGCAAAATAACATAGGGTTCATAGACAATTGGAAAAGCTTTTGGGGCAGACCTGACCTGTTGAAAAAAGATGGTATTCATCCTTCCTGGGATGGTGCCGCTCTTCTCTCTAGTAATTTGGCACATAGTCTTAGAGCTAAACCTTGACTAACTGGGGCCCAGGTCAGGAAGCAGACGGACTGGCTTACCCGACCGCCTGCTAGCTGTCTCACGTCACAGAAGTCAGATAAATCCCAGCACATAGAGACTCTTTCACCTAGATATTATCACATAGAGACTGTGTCTGTTCCCAGAATTAGTAAATACAAAAAACCATCAAAACCATTCAACGGTAAAAATTTAATTAATGTCCAACAAATAAACAACAGATATAATACAGATGATCAAATGATAAAGCTCGGGCTGCTGAATATTCGATCCCTTTCCTCAAAAGCGCTTATTGTTAATGATATGATTACAGATCATAACCTAGATGTGCTGTGTTTGACAGGAGCCGCGTCTGAAAGGTAAAGGGGGAGGTGTTGCTGTAATTTATAATAATATCTTTGGTATTACTCACAAGTCTAGTTTCAAATATAATTCCTTTGAAGTTTTGGTGCTTTATGTAACGTTATGTAGTGAAATTGATAAATCCCGTTTGACATTTGTGCTGGCTACTGTATACAGGCCACCAGGGCACCATACAGACTTTACCAGAGAATTTGCTGATTTTCTATCAGAGTTAGTACTGGCTGCAGATAAAGTCCTAATTGTTGGTGATTTTAATATCCATGTAGACAATGAAAAAGACGCATTGGGATTGGCATTTAGAGACATTCTAAACTCTATTGGAGTAAGGCAACATGTGTCAGGACCCACTCATCGCCGTAATCATACGTTAGACCTAATACTGTCACATGGAATAAATGTTGATACCATTGAAATTCTGCAGCAGAGCGATGACATCTCAGATCATTACCTAGTATCATGTACACTTAATTTAGCAAAGGATGCAAAGCCGTCCCCTCGCTTCAAATATGGCAGGACTATCACTGCTGCGACTAAAGATTTCTTTGTAAATAATCTTCCTCATCAGTTTCATCTCCTCAGCATCCCAGATAGCCTAGAGGAACTCGATGTTGCAACAGAAACTATTGACTCTCTCTTTTCCAGCACTTTAGACACAGTTGCTCCCCGGCGCTTAAAGAAGATTAAAGAAAACAGTCCAACGCCGTGGTACAACGAGCACACTCGGGCCCTTAAAACAGCAGCCAGAAAAATGGAGCGCAGCTGGAAGAAAACAAAACTAGAAGTTTTTCGCATTTCGTGGAAAGAGAGCATGATTGCATACAGAAAGGCCCTAAAAACTGCTAGATCTGCTTATTTCTCGACTCTCTTAGAAGAAAACAAACACAACCCTAGGTATTTATTCGATACAGTGGCTAAATTAACCAAAGATAAAGCTTCACCTTCTGATGTTTGTAAACAGCACAGCAGTAATGACTTTATGAACTTCTTTACTTGTAAGATTGATAATATTAGGGAAAAAATTATAACCATGCAGCCGTCTACTACAGTATCACATCAGACAGTGCATTGTAGTGTCACTGAGGAAAAATTACATTCATTCACTGCTATTGGAGAAGAAGAATTGGCTAAACTCGTTAAATCATCAAAATCAACAACATGTATGCTCGACCCCATACCGACTAAACTACTAAAAGAGATGCTTCCATAGGTCATAGATCCTCTCCTTAATATCATTAATTCATCCTTGACATTAGGATATGTACCGAAAACTTTTAAGTTGGCTATTATTAAACCACTTATTAAAAAAACCGCAACTTGATCCTACAAAATTAGTCATTACAGGCCAATCTCAAATCTACCCTTTCTGTCAAAAATACTAGAAAAGGCAGTGTCCTCACAATTATGCTCCTTTTTAGAAGACCGTATCATAGTACTGAGACTGCTCTCATTAGAGTTACAAATGATTTACTCTTATCATCCGATCGTGGTTGTATATCTCTATTAGTGTTACTCGATCTTAGCGATGCATTCGATACTATCGACCACAACATTCTTTTGAATAGACTCGAAAATTATGTTGGCATTAGTGGAATTTCATTGGCATGGTTTAAATACTTATCTGACCGTTATCAGTTTGTAGCAGTAAATGAAGAGATGTCACACCGAACACAAGTTCAGTATGGAGTACCGCAGGGCTCAGTGCTAGGACTGTTGCTTTTCACCCTGTACATGCTACCACTGGGAGATATTATTAGGAAGCATGGCGTTAATTTTCATTGTTATGCTGACGATACTCAGCTCTATATTTCTTCATGCCCTGACGAAACTTACCAATTCACAAGATTAACAGAATGCATAGCTGATATAAAAAATTGGATGACTAGTAATTTCCTTAATTCAGAAAAAACTGAATTTTTAATCACTGGACAAAAAAAAACTCCACAAGTAGTAACCTAGAATACTGTCTAACACTCGATGGCTGCTCTGTCAAGTCCTCGTCGTCAGTTAGGAACCTGGGTGTGCTCTTTAATACCAATCTCTCATTTGAAAGCCATGTTTCTAGCATCTGTAAAACTGCATTCTACCATCTTAAAAATATATCTAAATTACGGCACATGCTTTCAATGCAAAATGCTGAACAGTTAGTTCATGTGTTCATGACCTCAAGGCTAGATTATTGTAATGCTCTACTGGGTGGTTGCCCTGCTCGCTTAATAAATAAACTGCAGCTTGTCCAATACGCAGCAGCTAGAGTTCTTACTAGAACCAGGAAGTATGACCATATTAGCCCGGTTCTGGCAACACTGCATTGGCTCCCTATTAAACATCGTATACATTTTAGAATCTTGCTGATTACTTACAAAGCACTAAATGGTTTATCGCCCCAGTACTTGAGCGAGCTCTTAACGCATTATACTCCATCACGTCTATTGCGGTCTCAAAATTCTGGCCAGTTGATAATACCTAGAATATCAAAATCAACTGCAGGCGGTCGGTCCTTTTCCTATTTAGCACCTAAACTCTGGAACAGTCTTCCTAGCATTGTTCAGGAAGCAGACACACTCTGTCAGTTTAAATCTAGACTAAAAACACATCTCTTTACTATGGCATACACATAAAACATTTTTAATTTCTATTATTCAAATCAGTTAAATGATTGTTTTAGGCTGCATTAACTAGGTCAGCCGGAACCGGGAACACTTCCCATAACACCTGATGTACTCGTTACATCATAAGAAGAATGGCATCTACGCTAATGTTAGTCTCTCTGTTTATCCCGAGGTTTACTGCAGTCGGCCGGATCCGGGCCGTATCCAGACCAGATGGTGGCCCTTAGCCTGGACATGACGACCATATCCCTGAAGTGTCTGTAGAGACCGTGTCAATTAAACTCCCCCCGTAAATGCCGCATCGACACGACATCCTCATTAAACCCGTCCCCGGCGTGAATAATCCTACGAATATCTATTGATCTAATATGACTTCTGACCTGTAATGTGCCAGAATCATAATCATACACTATTTGTTCGTCGGCCAGAGGAGAACTGGCACCCCGACTGAGCCTGGTTTCTCCCAAGGTTTTTTTCTCCATTCTGGCCCTGAAGGAGTTTTGGTTCCTTGCCACCGTCGCCTTTGACTTTTGGCTTGCTCAGTTGGGGACACCTAAATTTCAACTATATTACTGATCTGCCCGCATTGACACTATATGATAATTGAAATGAGCTGATGACATCACCGTTTTCACCAGAGCGGCTGTACAGCCGAATCAAATTCCGTTGCATTATTTTCCTGTTACCACTGTAAAGCTGCTTTGAAACAATTGCCATTGTAAAAAGCGTTATATAAATAAAGGTGATTTGTTTTGATTTGACTTACACACACACACACACATACATTCCAACATTATTTTAGTCAAAAACACATTGTCTTTCATCAGAATCTTTGGCCTCGAATGACACACAAACCATCTCTGTTTGAAACCTGCAATTGCAGTTATTTGTTGAATTATCATCTTTACGTGGGTTGTGCGTCGGCGGCTCCTCAGCGCGCATGAATCTAATGTTTTGAGGAGTGTATGTGGCTGTCCGTCACTGTACCGGTCTGGATACTGTACTTCAGAATCTACGTCTTGGAAGTTTGATCAAAACAAGAATTTTCATCGTAAAATGTCATCTGAACAAGTAAGTAACGTGTGCCACTTTTGGCTAAATTAATTAATTCAGTGTCCTCGGCCAAATTGCATCACAGTCCAGGTAATGACCATATGCCATACTATAACAGTTTCTTATTTAGCGCTGTCAAATCGATTAACCGCGATTAATCGCATCCAAATTAAAAGTTTGAAATAACTCAAAATAGCTGGCAACAAAAGTGTGTACACCCTAATCGAACATGTCAAAACTGTGTCCAAAGTGTCAATATTTTGTGTGAGAACCATTGTTATCTAGCATTACCTTAATCCTCCTGGGCATGGAATTCACCAGAGCTGCATAGGTTGTTGCTGGGATCCTCTTCGACTCCTCCATAATGACATCACGGAGCTGCTGGATGTTAGACACATGGCGCTTCTCCACCTTCCTCTTGAGGATGCCCAACAGGTGCTCAATAGGGTTCAGGTCTTGAGACATACTTGGCCACTCCATCACCTTCACCTTCAGCTTCCTCAGCAAGGCAGTTGTCATCTTGACGGTGTGTTTGGGGTCGCTATCATGTTGGAAAACTGCTTATCTGAAGGGAGGCCATCATGTTCTGCTTCAGTATGTCACAGTACATGTTGGAATCCATGTTTCCCTCAATGAAGCGCAGCTCCCCAGTACCAGCAGCACTCATGCAGCCCCACACCATGATGCTGCCACCAGCATGCTTGACTGTAGGCAAGACACACTTTTCTTGGTACTCCTCACCAGGGCGTCGCCACACATGCTGGACACCATCTGAGCCAAACAAGTTTATCTCAGTCTCATCAGACCACAGGACGTGGTTCCATTAATTCATGTTCTTGGA
>CM077187.1:747418-804918 GCA_039654105.1 Coreius guichenoti
GTGTGTGTGTGTGTGTGTGTGTGTGTGTGTATGAGTGTGTGGGTGTATGAGTGTGTGGGTGTGTGTGTGTGTGTGTGTGTGTGTGTGTATATGAGTGTGTGTATATGAGTGTGTGTATGATATATATGAGTGAGTGAGTGAGTGAGTGAGTGAGTATATGTGTGTGTGTGCATATGAGTGTGTGTATGTATATGAGTGAGCGAGTGAGTGAGTGAGTGTGAGTGTGTGTGTGTGTGTGTGTGTGTATATATATATGAGTGAGTGAGTGAGTGAGTGAGTGAGTGTGTGTGTGTGTGTGTGTGTGTGTGTGTGTGATGGGTAGGTTTAGGAGTAGGGGTAGTGTGTGTGTGTGTGTGTGTGTGTGTGTGTGTGTGATGGGTAGGTTTAGGGGTAGTGTAGGGGGATAGAATGTACAGTTTGTACATTAAAAAAACCATTACACCTATGGAATGTCCTCACTAAGATAGCAAAACAAACATGTGTGTGTGTGTGTGTGTGTGTAGGTGTGTGTGTTAAATAAGAGCGGCACCTGCCATTCAACATCTGAGATTAATGTAATCACTGAGACTGGATCAGCTGGGAGTGATCCTATTAAACACTGAGAGATTACACACACACACACACACACACACACACACACACACGCTCTCTAAAGCCAGGCTTGTCTGCTGTACGGAGATCAGTCACTCTATTCTCCTCTGTACACCACGATATTCTTGTCCGTTTCGTACACTTTGATCTCGTACAGGCTGTCCGGCGGGAGAAGCTTGGCCATGCCGTCCCAGATAAAGACGGACAGGTTTTCTGTGGTGCTGCATGAACCAATGAACAGAAATATGACATTAAAATAACTGCATCATCACTGATATATGAAAGGCGCAGTCATACCTGACAACATCAGTGAAGTACGGAACATCCCGGTCCAGGTTCTTATGGTCGAGAGGTTTCATGATGGCCTCCTAAAAACATAACTGCATATTCAGTACTTGTGACCATGCATTGTTTTATATTTGAGGTACAATTCAAAAGCATATTAAATATAGCATTCATATATAGGGTAAATCCAGGTAAACTGGGACACTTGTGATGACTGGGAGAAAATTATTACCTGAATTAACCCTATTAAATTTATATATTAACCTCTATGCAAGTATTCTTATTTGTTTTAACTAGAAATTAGACAGTCGTACCTCAATATATTCCTTCAGGTCGGTCAGATTCATAACCATCCCTGTCTTACTGTCGATCTATGAAAACAGACGGAGTTGTTACACATTTACAAATACACACACTGATATTAAAATGTGACCTGACATGATTATGCCATACCTTTCCTCGAACCGTCACTTCAACTAGAAAACATAAACATATTTACTTGTGTGCATCCATGACAAATGTACGATATAGTCATTTCTACCTGCCCGTATAACTGCTCACCTTTATAGTTATGACCGTGGCCATTAGGATTGTTGCATTTTCCAAATACTTTTTTATTCTCCTCATCACTTAAAGATTTGCTGAAATAAAAAGAAATGAATAATAACAATAATAATACATTCTATGTAAATAAATGCATTTGACAATGACTTAAAATAAGCAGATGTTGAAGACATTTATTGGTAAAAAAATAAATAAATCAAGGTTTAGGCCGGATGTTTTAAAATATAGCATATAGAACTAAACATATCATAGCACAATAACATGTTATACATATGATGATATTACAATGTAACAGGGGATTCATAATATTTTATACAGTCTTGGACTTCTTGTTTTTATGAAGACACATTACAGTCAAATTCAATAGAAAACACCTTAACCATAGGGGATGAGCTTATACATTTTTGCTAATATACATTTATACAACAGCTCTTTCTGCTTCTCGAGTCTGATTGGCTGAGAGCCGTGTGATATCCCCCCAGTATCAGCACTGGGACCGTTTCACCGTTTGTATCCCTCCGCTTGCGGCGACTGTCATGGTGGTCAAGCAAACCTCCATAATTTTACAAATACTACTGTTGTTGTGTCACGAAATGTATCTTTAAGAGTTTTTCAGGCGAGAATGTAGTTATTTAGGCCTCAAATATGAGACTCATATATAAACATAGCGCCTGTTTTATGATTAGTTCAGACGCTTTCTCAGATGTGAGCTCCAGACCGTCAGCGGCCGTTCAGCGCTCATGTACCCGCAGAGAGTCGCTTAATCTCGGACAGGCCTTCGGGAATCTGAGCTGCTCTTACTGTATGTAGATAGTGGCTAAACATGAGATATCATTCATTTGGGGTATCAAACGGGCAATCTTTGGATTATTAATCTATTACTTTTTTTCCAGAGCAAACTGATTTGGGTTAAGGGGAAAGTTAAGTTTGATAACTTTATATTCAGGCTATATTTAACTTTATTCTGTACTAGAGCGCCGCTTTTGTACGTTTGACTGAATTGTTTGCTTGTGTTTATTTCCTATTGTCTTTTATAATGGCTATTGTTGTTAATTTAAATATTGTTGTTCAATAAATATTATTTTATATAAATATGCCGTGTCTGGTATTGAGTAAGGGTCCGTTAGTGATTGTGATTTCGACTTCAGTGACAGTTACATTATTACACCACTAGATGGCGGCAAAGACTGTCTTTATGAGTGACTGGTTGTAAAAGGAAGTTGTCTTAGTGCTGTCAATCTTTTAAAAGGACAAAAACAAAGATACCGCTTTCCTCAGCGGACATTCAAACAGATTTTTTAATGGATATAATATTATGGACATCGAGCTGAAGAAAGAATGCTATATCAGATGCAGGTAACACACTCTTTTAGTCCATCTCTCTCTCATAATACAATAATCTTTAATGAAGCAAGTCCTTCGTTACTCGCTCTAAAGTGATGTTTCAGAATCAGTAACGGAGGCTTGAGCTCGACTGTCAACTTGAGATGTGAATCCGTGGCGGAAGGAAGTAGTTCTGCACAAAAGAGTGTGTTTAAAGACACTCCGTTGTTGTTTCTGATTTATTTACACACTTGTGCCATATCGCACTGATACTCCTGTGATATTGCTCATATAAAAAAAATAAATAAATAAAATAAAATAAAAAAATAATATATATATATATATTTTATTTTTTTTAGATTACTTTTGTTCTCATAAAAGAAAACAACATCCTTTAATATAAAACAATATTTAACTTTTACTAACTTAAAGATAATTTCTGCCAGTTCCATCCAAAATATTATTCCATATATAGTTTCATAAAAATATTATTAATACAATATTTAAAGGGAATTAACCAAGCCCGCTTCCAACTAATATTATCAGTTATAGAAATCCAAGAAAATATATTTCATTTTGTTTCTGAAGAATATTAGAAATATGTTTGTTATTGCATTTTTTTCTCAGTTAATTCAACACAGTCTAATATTAATTTAGGTTTTGTCACTGTTGGAGAGTTATATAAAATATGACTTTTAACAAGCTGAATATTAGAGGAATAGCTTAAAATGTACTTAAAATGTAATTGTTCATAAGTCAAAATTCCCATAATCATCAAACATTTTCATAAGATGATTAATGTCTCTGTTAAATTACTGAAAATAAAGATTTATTTGTGGCAGTTATATTGGCATTATTACATGAAAGAGAAATCTTAAAAGTCATATTTACATCCTCAAAATAAAGCATCTTGATGTTTTAAACTACAACCCCCATAATTCCCCGGTGATGACGCAGCATGTTGCTGATTTCCTGCAACAAGTATTAGACTGGAATAATGGATCCAAACCAGTTTAACGCTATTTTGTCTTGTTAAAGTGTGAAAGATGTGTAAAGTAGAATCAGACGCTCATACTGCGTTAGTGTAGAGTTAGAAGGCGAAGCGTGTATTCGCGCACTGTACCTGTGTAAGCGGTGGCACGCGCTGAAGCTCTGCGCTCGAGTGATGTAGCCGATGCGCGCGGACATGTTCCTCTGATAGAGCCGCTGATCGATCACTGATGTGTATGTGTGTGTGTGTGTGTGTTTCTACAGAGGCTTTATAAGTGACAGCTCAAACGTCTCAGTGTTTAGTGGAGGCGTGGCTTCATCGAGCCGCCTCTCGATCGATTATAGTGTGACATCAGCAGTTTCCACGTGCATGAAGCTGCTCATGATCATCATGTGTCTCTTAACATTTGGACAAGTGTCATATTATTCACGGTTTCTGTGCATAGGTGTTGATGTTCATTATATAATATATATATATATATATATATATATATATATATACTGTATATACATCGATCAGGCATTATGAATAATATTTATATTAGTAATAATATCCCCCTTTTGCTGCCAAAACAGGCCTGACCCGTCGAGGCATGGACTCCACTAGACCCCTGAAAGTGTGCTGTGGTATCTGGCACCAAGATGTTAGCAGCAGATCCTTTAAGTAGCTCGTCTGTTTGGACCACACAGGCCAGCCTTCGCTCCCCACGTGCATCAATGAGCCTTGGCCGCCCATGACCGGTCGCCGGTTCACCACTGTTCCTTCCTTGGAGCACTTTTGATAGATACTGACCACTGCAGACCGGGAACACCCCACAAGAGCTGCAGTTTTGGAGACGCTCTGACCCAGTCGTCTAACCATCACAATTTGGCCCTTGTCAAAATCAGTGTTATTCACTTCACCTGTCAGTACTCATAATGTTATGCCTGATCGGTGTATAATATATATATATATATATATATATATACACTCACCTAAAGGATTATTAGGAACACCATACTAATACTGTGTTTGACCCCCTTTCGCCTTCAGAACTGCCTTAATTCTACGTGGCATTGATTCAACAAGGTGCTGAAAGCATTCTTTAGAAATGTTGGCCCATATTGATAGGATAGCATCTTGCAGTTGATGGAGGTTTGTGGGATGCACATCCAGGGCACGAAGCTCCCGTTCCACCACATCCCAAAGATGCTCTATTGGGTTGAGATCTGGTGACTGTGGGGGCCATTTTAGTACAGTGAACTCATTGTCATGTTCAAGAAACCAATTTGAAATGATTCGAGCTTTGTGACATGGTGCATTATCCTGCTGGAAGTAGCCATCAGAGGATGGGTACATGGTGGTCATAAAGGGATGGACATGGTCAGAAACAATGCTCAGGTAGGCCGTGGCATTTAAACGATGCCCAATTGGCACTAAGGGGCCTAAAGTGTGCCAAGAAAACATCCCCCACACCATTACACCACCACCACCAGCCTGCACAGTGGTAACAAGGCATGATGGATCCATGTTCTCATTCTGTTTACGCCAAATTCTGACTCTACCATCTGAATGTCTCAACAGAAATCGAGACTCATCAGACCAGGCAACATTTTTCCAGTCTTCAACTGTCCAATTTTGGTGAGCTCGTGCAAATTGTAGCCTCTTTTTCCTATTTGTAGTGGAGATGAGTGGTACCCGGTGGGGTCTTCTGCTGTTGTAGCCCATCCGTCTCAAGGTTGTGCGTGTTGTGGCTTCACAAATGCTTTGTTGCATACCTCGGTTGTAACGAGTGGTTATTTCAGTCAAAGTTGCTCTTCTATCAGCTTGAATCAGTCGGCCCATTCTTCTCTGACCTCTAGCATCAACAAGGCATTTTCGCCCACAGGACTGCCGCATACTGGATGTTTTTCCCTTTTCCACACCATTCTTTGTAAACTCTAGAAATGGTTGTGCGTGAAAATCCCAGTAACTGAGCAGATTGTGAAATACTCAGACCGGCCCGTCTGGCACCTACAACCATGCCACGCTCAAAATTGCTTAAATCACCTTTCTTTCCCATTCTGACATTCAGTTTGGAGTTCAGGAGATTGTCTTGACCAGGACCACACCCCTAAATGCATTGAAGCAACTGCCATGTGATTGGTTGATTAGATAATTGCATTAATGAGAAATTGAACAGGTGTTCCTAATAATCCTTTAGGTGAGTGTATATATATATATTAGTGCTGGGGAAAAATTAATCGTGATTAATCGCATCCAAAATAAAAGTTTGTGTTTACATAATATATGTGTATGTACTGTGTATAATTATAAACTATATTTATATAGTGAAGTGAATAACACTGATGATCTCTTCATCACAGCACCTGTTAGTGGGTGGGATATATTAGGCAGAAAGTGAACATTTTGTCCTCAAAGTTGATGTGTTAGAAGCAGGAAAAATGGGCAAGCGTAAGGATTTGAGCGAGTTTGACAAGGGCCAAATTGGTCCTGCCATCCATGTGGATGTTACTTTGACACGTACCACCTACCTAAGCATTGTTGCAGACCATGTACACCCTTTCATGGAAACGGTATTCCCTGGTGGCTGTGGCTCTTTCAGCAGGATAATGCTCCTGCCACAACGCAAAAATGGTTCAGGAATGGTTTGAGGAGCACAACAACGAGTTTGAGGTGTTGACTTGGCCTCCAAATTCCCCAGATCTCAATCCAATCGAGCATCTGTGGGATGTGCTGAACAAACAAGTCCGATCCATGGAGGCCCCACCTCACAACTTACAGGACTCAAAGGATCTGCTGCTAACATCTTGGTGCCAGATACCACAGCACACCTTCAGGGGTCTAGTGGAGTCCATGCCTCGACGGGTCAGCAAAAGGGGGACCAACACAATATTAGGTCATAATGTTATGCCTGATCAGTGTGTATATATATATATATATTAGTTACCATTCTGCAATAAATCATGTTTCTCAAACAATTATACATTTAAAAAAAAAAAAAACATATTCTAACATTTGAATTATAAATATATTATAAATAACATTACTAGATACAATTTATTAATTTATAAATTACTAATATGGGATGTATTAATTATCATTTATGTAGTTGCCACTGTGAAATAAAGCATAAATAATTACTGAATATTATTTCTTGAACAATTAAACCAAAAATAATTGGTATGGGTTCTATATTAATCAATCTCTAGCTTCTAATCCTACAGTACATTTGCATGCATTTACTGTAAAATATGGACCTGATATATATTCACACGCAGGCATACATCACTCCTCATGTTGTGCCACAGAAAAATCGTTTTGTAACAGCATATTGTGATTTAATCCGAATGCATCAAATAAGATCAAGAGGTCTCCTGCTGTTACATAAGCTCACTCTTTCAAGACTTGTCTGATATATTCCTGGAAATCTCTCACTATCAAATCAGCTGTAATCACAGCTTTACCCTCCGTAATCCTCAGCTGGGTTTAAATAGCAGACAATGCCATTATCCTGGACACTCACTCACACTCTGAGAAGTAATTGAGAAGATGGGCAACGCTAAAAGTGGAGCCCTTTCCAAAGAGCTTCTGGAGGAGCTGAAGATGAACACCAAATACAGCGAGGAGCAGCTGTACGTCTGGTACCAGAAGTTCCTGAACGAGTGTCCGACGGGCCGCATCAGCCGAGAGCAGTTCGAGAGCATCTACGCCAGCTTCTTCCCCGACGCCGACCCCAAGGCTTACGCTCAGCACGTCTTCAGGAGCTTCGACTCCGACAGCGATGGGACGCTGGACTTTAAAGAGTACATCGTGGCTCTGCATCTGACGTCTTCTGGGAAGACCGTGGAGAAGCTGGAGTGGGCCTTCGCTCTGTACGACGTGGACCGGAACGGCACCATCACCAAAAACGAGATTCACGAGATAGTCAAGGTGAATGAAATCCAGCTCAGATTGATTGACAGACTGAGAACGTACAGGAAACATTCCGTTTTGCACACATTATGAGAATGTTACATTTGAATGAACATTCCGAAACAAGTTACATTTAGAAAGCATTAGATAACATCCAACTAAATGTATAAATAATGTTTGTGTGCTAACGTTTTGAGAACATTATTAAAGACCAGATAATGCTGAACAAATGTGACCCTGGACCACAAAACCAGTCATAAGGGTCAATTTTTTGAAATTAAGATTTATACATCATATGAAAGCTGAATGAATAAGCTTTCCGTTTTTGACCCATACAATGTATTGTTGGCTATTGCCACAAATATACCCGTGAGACTTATGACTGGTTTTGTGCTCCAGGGTCACAAATGTTACAGAAGAACGTTTGTTTGTGACTTTGAGAGAATCTTTGCTCCTCTTTGCAGTCGATATTCAACATGATCTCCATAGAAGACCAGAAAAACCTTCCAGACGACGAGAACACCCCAGAAAAACGAACGGATAAAATTTGGGACTTTTTTGGGAAAAAAGAAAATGGTAAGTGACTATTTGCACATGTTGACAACATGGAAGATTTGATTTATTGAGCTTTGAAGAATGCATTTTCTTTATGTCGTCAGGTAAAATAACAGAGGGAGAGTTCATTCAAGGAGTTATGAACAATAAGAACATTCTCCGCCTGATTCAGTTTGATGAACCGCAGAAGGTCCAAGAAAGGCTCAAAGAGAAGAAGCAATGATGGGTTTAAATGACTGATGCTACATGTTTTAGACTCTTTTAAAAAGTGCATATGCATTTCTGCTGTTACATGTTGACTGAGATAAAACAATCGTTAGGAATTCAATTCAATGTGTGCCATGAAATATAGATGTAAAAATGTTGTTTATTACCACCAACATGCAGTATAAAAGATAACGGACGGTTGGCAACACCAACAGGAATGCATTTAATTTTCCTCTGCATGTCATGAATACACTGATACAAGCAGAAAGGCTCAGAAGACACGCTCACGATTACAACCATCCATGTGCTGTGGATCCACATGCAAATTTATGTAAATAATCCACAACTCTGCTTCACACTCACTTGCCCATCAATAAAATACTATATGAAACAATCATGCAAATGTTTCATTTTACACTACTGATACTACTGAATTTCACATTGAGTATTTTAGCACTCAGTTGTTGTTCTTCTTCGTTCTATGGAAGCTTGTTTCTGCCACAGAATAAAACAATAAAAAAGGTAATTGCGACTTTTTATCTCACAATTCTGACTTTTTTTCTCAGAATTGCATGATATAAAGTCAGAATTGCGAGTTAAAAAGTCAGAATTACTAGTTAAAAAGTCAGAATTGCATGATATAAAGTCAGAATTAATAAAGTTAGAATTGCGAGATATAAAGTCAAAATTGTGAGATATAAAGTCAGAATTAATAAAGTTAGAATTGCGAGATATAAAGTCAGAATTGCGAGATATTAAGTCAGAATTGCGTGATATAAAGTCAGAATTGCGAGATATAAAGTCAGAATTGTGATATAAAGTCAGAATTACGAGATATAAAGTCAGAATTGCGAGATATAAAGTCAGAATTGCGAGATATAAAGTCAGAATTGTGATATAAAGTCAGAATTACGAGATATAAAGTCAGAATTGCGAGATATAAAGTCAGAATTGCGAGATATAAAGTCAGAATTGTGATATAAAGTCAGAATTGCGAGATATAAAGTCAGAATTGCGAGATATTAACTCTTTCCCCGCCAAACACAGAATTTTCCGGGTTTCCATGTTTTCACTGTTATACGCTAGGGGCGCTATTATGCATCTTCTGAATGAGTTCAGAATCTCCTGATTAAAACACAGGTGAAGAAGAAGAAATAAGCGGTCTCATATGTAAGCAGATGCATATGTAAAATAACGCGATCATCAACATTAAACAGCATATAAATCAAAACGGCCTAATGTTACTGAATGAAATGTCGCCCCAGGACGAGCTCTAGGACTGAAGCTTTGGGCTGTTGATGGACTCGATCTACACCATCTGTGTTTGATCATCGTTCTGAATCCAATCTGGATGTAGTCTTTGACAAAAATTTAATTTTCTCAGCTTTTTGCTCAAAATGTTGCTTTTTTATGAAACTTACCCATATTCAAGTGTTGATAAAAAAAAAGAATGCATGAAGCATGAATAAAACGGTTTTTTTTTTTGTTTGTTTTTTTTAAAGCAGAGCCTTGTGCTAAAAATGTAGCAGAGCCTACATTTTTTGTGAAAATGATCAAAAACGCTGGTGCTGGCTGGCAACTTTTAAAAAAACACTGCCGAGGAAAGAGTTAAGTCAGAATTGCAAGAAATAAAGTCAGAATTGCGAGATATAAAGTCAGAATTAATAAAGTCAGAATGTATGTATCATGTATCTTTTCTGATGTATCAAATACTTATGTCATGCAATAAAATGCAAATTAATTACTTAAAAATCATACAATGTGATTTTCTGGATTTTTGTTTTAGATTCCGTCCCTCACAGTTGAAGAGTACCTATGATAAAAATTACAGACTTCTACATGCTTTGTAAGTGGGCAAACCTGCAAAATCGGCAGTGTATCAAATACTTGTTCTCCCCACTGTATATCTATACACCAGATCGTGTACATTGACCTCACTTAGCGGAAGTGATCGCGTGCTGAAGGCTGTTGGACATAGTGGCATATTAGAGGTAAAAAATGATATAAATACTGTTCGGTTTCTCACACAAACCGATCGTTTCGTGTCTTAAGACATCAATGTGTCGTCACGAGCCGCAGAGTTTAATATGGATATGTCTGTGCATGTTTTTTTACTGTTTTTTTTTACTCTCATAGATTGTGTTAACATTCACATGCATTATACGACTGACAGACTGCAACGGTTGGAGTTAAAAATCTTAATTTGTGTTCTACTTGGATGCCCTGGGGGTAAGCAGATAAACATCAAATTTTCATTTTTGGGTGAACTATCCCTTTAAGTCAGAATGAATAAAGTCAGAATTGTGAGATATAAAGTCAGAATTGTAAGATAAAAAGTCAGAATTAATAAAGTCAGAATTACGAGATATAAAGTCAGAATTAATAAAGTCAGAATTGTGAGATATAAAGTCAGAATTGTGAGATATAAAGTCAGAATTGCAAGTTATAAAGTCAGAATTAATAAAGTCAGAATTGCAAGATATAAAGTCAGAATTAATAAACTCAGAATTGCGAGTTATAAAGTCAGAATTGCGAGATATAAAGTCAGAATTGTGTGATATAAAGTCAGAATTAATAAAGTCAGAATTGCGAGACAAAGTCAGAATTAATAAAGTCAGAATTGTGAGTTATAAAGTCAGAATTAATAAAGTTAGAATTGCGAGATATAAAGTCAGAATTAATAAAGTCAGAATTGCAAGATATAAAGTCAGAATTGCGAGATATAAAGTCAGAATTAATAAAGTCAGAATTGCGAGTTATAAAGTCAGAATTGCGAGATATAAAGTCAGAATTGTGTGATATAAAGTCAGAATTAATAAAGTCAGAATTGTGAGTTATAAAGTCAGAATTAATAAAGTTATAATTGCGAGATATAAAGTCAGAATTAATAAAGTCAGAATTGCGAGATATAAAGTCAGAATTAATAAAGTCAAAATTGCGAGATATAAAGTCAGAATTAATAAAGTCAGAATTGCAAGATATAAAGTCAGAATTGCGAGATATAAAGTCAGAATTAATAAAGTCAGAATTGCGAGTTATAAAGTCAGAATTGCGAGATATAAAGTCAGAATTGTGTGATATAAAGTCAGAATTAATAAAGTCAGAATTGTGAGTTATAAAGTCAGAATTAATAAAGTTATAATTGCGAGATATAAAGTCAGAATTAATAAAGTCAGAATTGCGAGATATAAAGTCAGAATTAATAAAGTCAGAACTGTGAGTTATAAAGTCAGAATTAATAAAGTTATAATTGCGAGATATAAAGTCAGAATTAATAAAGTCAGAATTGCAAGATATAAAGTCAGAATTGCGTGATATAAAGTTAGAATTAATAAAGTCAGAATTGCGAGATATAAAGTCAGAATTGTGTAATATAAAGTCAGAATTAATAAATTCAGAATTGCGAGATAAAAATAGAATTGCGAGATATAAAGTCAGAATTGCGAGATATAAAGTCAGAATTAATAAAATCAGAATTGCGAGATATAAAGTCAGAATTGCGTGATATAAAGTTAGAATTAATAAAGTCAGAATTGTGTGATATAAAGTCAGAATTAATAAAGTCAGAATTGTGAGTTATAAAGTCAGAATTAATAAAGTTATAATTGCGAGATATAAAGTCAGAATTAATAAAGTCAGAATTGCGAGATATAAAGTCAGAATTAATAAAGTCAGAATTGTGAGTTATAAAGTCAGAATTAATAAAGTTATAATTGCGAGATATAAAGTCAGAATTAATAAAGTCAGAATTGCGAGATATAAAGTCAGAATTAATAAAGTCAGAACTGTGAGTTATAAAGTCAGAATTAATAAAGTTATAATTGCGAGATATAAAGTTAGAATTAATAAAGTCAGAATTGTGAGATATAAAGTCAGAATTGTGTAATATAAAGTCAGAATTAATAAATTCAGAATTGCGAGATAAAAATAGAATTGCGAGATATAAAGTCAGAATTGCGAGATATAAAGTCAGAATTAATAAAATCAGAATTGCGAGATATAAAGTCAGAATTAATAAAATCAGAATTGCGTGATATAAAGTTAGAATTAATAAAGTCAGAATTGAGTGATATAAAGTCAGAATTGCGAGTTATAAAGTCAGAATTGTGTGATATAACGTCAGAATTTTGAGATAAAATGTCGCAATTATCTTTTAAAATGTTTTATTCTGTGGTGGAAACAAGCTTCCATACCGTTCTACTAGTATCTATTCTTGTAAAATGAAGATTTTTCTAATGGGCCGCATACACCAAAGGAAACTGATATTTGCTGTTAATTGTTCGATTTAACTGTGCTCCCTTGTAAAAATAAATTTAAGCATATCAAAATGCAGAGACAGTGGCTCTCAACTGGTGGGTCTGACCCAAAGCTAAATGCAAATAATAAAATACATCTAACAATATTATCTAGCACAGTGAAAGGCAACAATGTAGCAAATATGGAAACATTAATGAATAGTTTTTGAGTCGCAACATGATGCTCAGTGTAAAATCTTGTGGAGAGCCGCTGATCTGGATAATAAAGCGGGTAATATTCTGTACGAGAGCATCAGTCACTGTTTTCACTGCTGTATAATCACTATATTCATGTTTAATTGGTCAATCTTTGAGCTCTGCAACTTCAAATAAACAACAGCAGAACTTTCAGAGTATTTCAAAACTCAGATTGTGGACCTTGTGTCATATAGATGTACAAAAATCAAGTATCAAAAACATAACGGAAGCTTTTTCCGCCATGGAATAAAAAAGGTCAATGCAATTCTTTTTTTGCTCAGAATTATGAGATATAAACTCGCAATTGCAGGTTATAAAGTCTGAATTTTGAGAAAAAAGTCAGAATTGTGACTTTTTTTTATTCTGTGGCGGAAACGAGCGTCAATAATTTACAGTGGTTAATGAGTGGAAATATACAACCCTTATAAACTCTAAAATTAATGGGTGGTTTTAACCCATATTTGGGTCAAATGTGACCCTGGACCACAAAACCAGTCATAAGGGTCAATTTTTGGAAATTGAGATTTATAGATCATCTGAAAGCTGAATAAATAATCTTTCCATTGATGTGTGGTTTGTTAGGATAGGATGATATTTGGCAACTATTTGAAAATCTAGAATCTGAGGGTGCAAAAAAATCTAAATATTGAGAAAATCTCCTTTAAAGTTGTCCAAATGAAGTCCTTAGCAATGCATATTACTACTAATAATACATTTTTGAAATATCTTCATGGAACATGATCTTAATATCCTAATGATTTTTGGCATAAAAGAAAAATGGATAATTTTGACCCATACTATTGCCACAAATATACCCGTGAGGCGCATGACTGGTGCTGTGCTTCAGGGTCACAAATATGGACAAACCCAAACGTTGGGTTAAAAATGTAATTACAATATTTAACCCAATACCTGGGTTTTTCCTAGCTCTCCTCTATGATCTCCTCCATCGTCTCTCCCAAAGTCATTTCCCCGTCGCTGCTGGACAGGCTCTTCCTCATGTAGAACTCCAGGCCCGAGCTCCGCCCACAGGTCATGTCCTCTGCTGATTGGTCAGCCACCTGCAGTGGGTGTGTCTGTGTGGGGGCGTGGCCTCCGTCCTCATTGGATTCGCTCTGCTCTGTGTTTTGTCCGGGGCTCTTCTGCGAGCTCTTCCACAGATGTTTGGGGTGAATGTCCGGGAAGCAGTTGTGCACCTCAAAGTGACTGGACGAAACCAACAGCTGCCATCGCTTCTTCAGCTCAGCCTGGACCTAGAAGTTACCAAATTGGGTTATTATGCTGAAAAACACTCAGACTTTCAAAAGATGTCCACCAAACGTACCTCTCCGTTTGCGAAGCAGTACAGCACTGCAACTAACAGACCCTGTGGAACAATAAAGCTCACGGTTAGAGGTTTCACTGAGTCAGCAAGGGAAAAAAATGAGCAGTTTCTCACCTGGAAAGAGCTCAGGGTCAGATGGACAAAGTTTCGGGCGTAGCGGTTGCTTCCTTCGACCGATTCGTCAATAATTATGGTGAAGACGATCTCATGGATGCCGAACAGAGGAATCAACACTAGCGTTGCTCTGGCTAAACTGTGCAAACCGAGGGAAATGTGTGAGTTTTTACACTGTAAAATTACATTTTTAAGTACAATCAACTGGATGTTTAAGTCATTGCAACTTAACCTCCTTAGCTCTGGGATCATTTTTGGGGATTTCCACCTGGATTTGGCCTTCCCAAATTGAAAAGCTTCCCATACCCACATACAGTGATCTAAATACACAGTTTTGGTGTAATTTTACAGGAAACCCTTTGAAGTTACATAAAACTGCTAAAAGTGATAAATGTGGCCCTGAAGCACAAAACCAGTCATAAGTCTCACAGGTATATTTATGGCAATAGCCAACAATACATTGTATGGGTCAAAATTATCCATTTTTCTTTTATGCCCAAAATCATTAGAATATTAAGATCATGTTCCATGAAGATATCTTGTAAATTTCCTACCATAAATATATCAAAAATGTATTATTAATAGTAATATGCATTGCTAAGGACTTCACTTGGACAACTTTAAAGAAGATTTTCTCAATATTTAGACTTTTTCAAATAGTTGTATCTCGGACAAATATTGTCATATCATAACAAACCATACATCAATGGAAAGCTTATTTATACATTATTTCATATGATGTATAAATCTCAGTTTAAAAAAAATTGACCCTTATGACTGGTTTTGTGGTCCAGGGTCACATTTAAGTATATGTTGTCTGAGCTGTAATAAACCCCAAAAAAAGAGGCGCTTTTTGGTTATAAATTCATTTTTGAAAGTGTATAACTCAGGCCCTGTGTGCTCTAGCACCCTGCAGACAGTTTTGGCTGTTTCCACTAGATGGCAGCAAATACTGGAAAAAATAATTTTGTCTGTATCGTGTGGTATGCAAGATTTATTCAAATGGATCTGAAGGGAGGAATATTACCTTTTTTTATGTAATTTCCGCCTACCCAAATCTCTCCAATATACAAGTCTCCCCATATACAGTGGTATAAATGCAAAATCCCAGTGTTTTTTTTCCAGTGTTTGCCAAGATATGCTGGAAACTGCCAAAACTGTCTGCAGGGTGCTAGAGCACACAGGGCCTGAGATATACACTTTCAGAAATGAATTTATGACAAAAAAAAAAAAAATAAAAAATAAAAAATGAATTTATAACCAAAAAAAAAATCAAAAAGCACCTATTTTGTTTGTTTGTTTTTTATATTTGATATGTTTGTTTATTATAGCACAGACAACATATACTATAATATTTATCACTTTCAGCAGTGTTTTATGTAATTTCAAGGTTTTCTGTAAAATGACACTGGGATATTGCATTTATACCACTGTATATGGGGAGACTTTAGATTTGGGAAGGTGGAAATTACATAAAAAAGGTAATATTCCTCCCTTCAGATCCATTTGAATAAATCTTGCATACCACATGATACAGACAACATTCTTTTTCCAGTATTTGCTGCCATCTAGTGGAAACAGCCAAAACTGTCTGCAGGGTGCTAGAGCACACAGGGCCTGAGTTATATACTTTCAAAAATGAATTTATAGCCAAAAAAATGCCTCTTTTTGGGGGGGGTTTATTACAGCTCAGACAACATATACTTACATGTTTATCACTTTTAGCAGTTTTATGTAACTTCAAAGAGTTTCCTGTAAAATGACACCAAACTGGTGTATTTAGATCACTGTATGTGGGTATGGGAAGCTTTTCAATTTGGGTAGGCCAAATCCAGGCGGAAATGGTCCCAGAGTAATTTAGTGTAAATAAGTTACTCTGTGTAAAACAAATGCCAAAGTGATGCATATCTCCAGAAAGTAGACAGTCTAAGCTTTCAGATGGTGCCACATATGAGGTCAGAGCTCTTCCACGGACATTTAAAGTTTAAAGTATATACTTGATGACATCATTCCGGACCCTAATCAGTGGAATGGAGTTTAAGAGGTTAAATTACATCAAACTGAGTTGAATCTTGTATACCGTGTAATAATCATGTATATGAGCAGTGACTAACCTGTAACGGTAGTCAGTGAACTTCACCTGGTCGGCCTTTAACTTGGACAGCAAAAGTTTGATGATTTTGAGAAAAATGCAAAAAATGATCTGGAAGACAAGCGAGTGCATGATTATATCATGAGAGCAGGATTGAGTCTTAAAAAGTTTTGATTTTATTACACTCTAAAAAATGCTGGGTTGTATTTAAAAATTTAACCCAACGGCTGGGTTTGTCCATAGTTGGTTTTTAGTGGATAGAAATATGGACAAACCCAGCCACTGGGTTAAATTTTTAAATACATTTTTAACCCAGTAAAGTGTATATAGTGTATATCGGTGCACGTTTATCAACCGCCTCTGAAAAATAAAGGTCAGAGGGTTCAAACGCAAACTGATTTAATACAATACTTTCACGGCTCACTCCTGATTGCTCGTGACCAGCATGAGGCGCGACGGCACGAGGATCTGCGGTGAAATCGGCGTTACACCATGACGGCAGAGCGCATGTAAACCAACCAACCCTGCTCTTCTCCTCACACAGGATTCATATCGAACATGTGTCACCAGAAGAAAACACATGCATGAGCCATTTGTAATGAAGTTCATCAGGCGTCATACTCACGATCACTGATAATGTTATTGGGCCTCTGATTATCCACCAGATCCATCTGATGTTATTCAACCAACAGCTTTAGAAAAAGAAAACATGCAATGCATTATATGCTGCACATATAACCATTAATAGAGAAGCATTTGTTGACATTATTAAATGCATTAGTTTGATAACAGCAATGAGCAATATGTTTTTAAAGCATTTATTAATCTTTGATAATGTTAGTAGAAAATATAGTTGTTCATGTTAGCTCACAGTGCATTAACTAATAGTAACAAATACAAACCCGATTCCAAAAAAGTTGGGACACTGTACAAATTGTGAATAAAAACAGAATGCAATGATGTGGAAGTTTCAAATTTCAATATTTTATTCAGAATACAACATAGATGACATATCAAATGTTTAAACTGAGAAAATGTATCATTTTAAGGGAAAAATAAGTTGATTTTAAATTTCATGGCATCAACACATCTCAAAAAAGTTGGGACAAGGCCATGTTTACCACTGTGTGGCATCCCCTCTTCTTTTTATAACAGTCTGCAAACGTCTGGGGACTGAGGAGACAAGTTGCTCAAGTTTAGGAATAGGAATGTTGTCCCATTCTTGTCTAATACAGGCTTCTAGTTGCTCAACTGTCTTAGGTCTTCTTTGTCGCATCTTCCTCTTTATGATGCGCCAAATGTTTTCTATGGGTGAAAGATCTGGACTGCAGGCTGGCCATTTCAGTACCCGGATCCTTCTTCTACACAGCCATGATGTTGTAATTGATGCAGTATGTGGTCTGGCATTGTCATGTTGGAAAATGCAAGGTCTTCCCTGAAGAGACGACGTCTGGATGGGAGCATATGTTGTTCCAGAACTTGGATATACCTTTCAGCATTGATGGTGCCTTTCCAGATGTGTAAGCTGCCCATGCCACACGCACTCATGCAACCCCATACCATCAGAGATGCAGGCTTCTGAACTGAGCGCTGATGATAACTTGGGTTGTCCTTGTCCTCTTTAGTCTGGATGACATGGCGTCCCAGTTTTCCAAAAAGAACTTCAAATTTTGATTCGTCTGACCACAGAACAGTTTTCCACTTTGCCACAGTCCATTTTAAATGAGCCTTGGACCAGAGAAAACGCCTGCGCTTCTGGATCATGTTTAGATATGGCTTCTTTTTTGACCTATAGAGTTTTTGCCGGCAACGGCGAATGGCACGGTGGATTGTGTTCACCGACAATGTTTTCTGGAAGTATTCCTGAGCCCATGTTGTGATTTCCATTACAGTAGCATTCCTGTATGTGATGCAGTGCCGTCTAAGGGCCCGAAGATCACGGGCATCCAGTATGGTTTTCCGGCCTTGACCCTTACGCACAGAGATTGTTCCAGATTCTCTGAATCTTTGGATGATATTATGCACTGTAGATGATGATAACTTCAAACTCTTTGCAATTTTTCTCTGAGAAACTCCTTTCTGATATTGCTCCACTATTTTTCGCCGCAGCATTGGGGGAATTGGTGATCCTCTGCCCATCTTGACTTCTGAGAGACACTGCCACTCTGAGAGGCTCTTTTTATACCCAATCATGTTGCCAATTGACCTAATAAGTTGCAAATTGGTCCTCCAGCTGTTCCTTATATGTACATTTAACTTTTCTGACCTCTTATTGCTACCTGTCCCAACTTTTTTGGAATGTGTAGCTCTCATGAAATCCAAAATGAGCCAATATTTGGCATGACATTTCAAAATGTCTCACTTTCAACATTTGATATGTTATCTATATTCTACTGTGAATAAAATATAAGTTTATGAGATTTGTAAATTATTGCATTCCTTTTTTATTCACAATTTGTACAGTGTCCCAACTTTTTTGGAATCGGGTTTGTACTTGTATGTATTAGTAAATGTTGAAATTAATATTGACTAGTATTAATAAAGGCTGTTCAGGGTTAGGTAACTACATTAATTAATTGTTAACAAATTAAACCTTATTGTGATACCAAATTCATTTTAATTGTGGTTAAGAAATATAAACTCATTATGTATTAATATAAGCCCTTATGTTTAGCTTTATATACATTTATTTTTTGAAGTTGCGAAATACGATTTCAGTCTTTTTATCTCAATTTCAGATACAAATGTACAATTACAGTTCAAAACTGTAAGTATTGTGAAATTTACTAGCAATTTTTGAGTGAAAACTGCTTCAAAGTAAATCCTACACCACTGTATCATTCCCACAAAAATGTTTACTCTACAAAATTATTTTCTGTTTCACATGCAAAATTTCGGTAACACTTTCTATGAAGTCCATGCTTATAATGAATTACAGCTCCAGTATTACTATACTATAAATATATTTTTAAAGACTCATTAATACCTATACTGCATTATAAGAACAGTTATAGTTACATTTATTTACTTATAAGTCATGCTGTCATGACACAGACGGAGGCAGAGGATGAGGTGAACTCAAGTGATTTATTGACAGAGACACGAACACAGGTTGCAATAGGTATTCAGGTGAGTATTAGAAACAAGCCC
This sequence comes from Coreius guichenoti, assembly GCA_039654105.1. Lineage (NCBI taxonomy): Eukaryota > Metazoa > Chordata > Actinopteri > Cypriniformes > Gobionidae > Coreius > Coreius guichenoti. The sequence continues at coordinate 767,002 of CM077187.1, forward strand.
TTCTGGACAGTCACTTAGCTGTAGATAATGGAGTTTGTCGTTTGCAGGGAATGAAGAACACGAGGACCGAGGAACTGGAGACGAGGACGACTTGGAAGACGGTGGATACTCAGGTGAGTAGCGGGTAAGGAGTCCAGGTATGTATGATGAGACCAGACACTGTAGTGAAGGGAGTGTGAGTCTATATAGTGTCTGTGATGATGAGGTGCAGGTGATCAGTATTCAGGGGATTGTGAACGAGTGGGCGGAGCGTGGAGATCTGGTGACGATGCATGGACGTTGGTGGGTGTTGACTCTGTGACAGTACCCCCTCCTCCACGGGCGGCTCCTGACGACCGGATGGGGCGACGACGACGGGGTCTACCTCGATCCCGAGGAGCAGGACGGTCCGGATGTTCAGCATGGAATTGAGTGAGGAGTGAGGGGGTCGAGGATGTCATTACGGTTGACCCAGGAACATTCCTCTGGGCTGTAGTCCTCCCAGTCCACGAGGTACTCAAAACGGGGACCCCGTCGTCGGGAGTCAAGGATCGCCCGCACCCGGTAGATGGCTTCTTCCTCAACAACGTCAGGAGGAGGTACTGCATCGTCACCAGGATCTATGGAAGGAGAGGACAAGGGTTCAGTGTGGGGTTTCAACAATGACACATGGAATGAAGGTGAGATACGGTACTGTGCAGGGAGGTTGAGACGGTAGGTGACCTCGTTGAGCTGCCTCTGTATCGTGAATGGACCTATGTAGCACCATACAGACTTTACCAGAGAATTTGCTGATTTTCTATCAGAGTTAGTACTGGCTGCAGATAAAGTCCTAATTGTTGGTGATTTTAATATCCATGTAGACAATGAAAAAGACGCATTGGGATTGGCATTTAGAGACATTCTAAACTCTATTGGAGTAAGCAACACGTGTCAGGACCCACTCATCGCCGTAATCATACGTTAGACCTAATACTGTCACATGGAATAAATGTTGATACCATTGAAATTCTGCAGCAGAGCGATGACATCTCAGATCATTACCTAGTATCATGTACACTTAATTTAGCAAAGGCTGCAAAGCCGTCCCCTCGCTTCAAATATGGCAGGACTATCACTGCTGCGACTAAAGATTGCTTTGTAAATAATCTTCCTCATCAGTTTCATCTCCTCAGCATCCCAGATAGCCTAGAGGAACTTGATGTTGCAAAAGAAACAATTGACTCTCTCTTTTCCAGCACTTCAGACACAGTTGCTCCCCGGCGCTTAAAGAAGATTAAAGAAAATAGTCCAACGCCGTGGTACAACGAGCACACCCGGGCCCTTAAAACAGCAGCCAGAAAAATGGAGCGCAGCTGGAAGAAAACAAAACTAGAAGTTTTTCGCATTTCGTGGAAAGAGAGTATGATTGCATACAGAAAGACCCTAAAAACTGCTAGATCTGCTTATTTCTCGACTCTCTTAGAAGAAAACAAACACAACCCTAGGTATTTATTCGATACAGTGGCTAAATTAACCAAAGATAAAGCTTCACCTTCTGATGTTTGTAAACAGCACAGCAGTAATGACTTTATGAACTTCTTTACTTGTAAGATTGATAATATTAGGGAAAAAATTATAACCATGCAGCCGTCTACTACAGTATCACATCAGACAGTGCATTGTAGTGTCACTGAGGAAAAATTACATTCATTCACTGCTATAGGAGAAGAAGAATTGGCTAAACTTGTTAAATCATCAAAATCAACAACATGTATGCTCGACCCCATACCGACTAAACTACTAAAAGAGATGCTTCTAGAGGTCATAGATCCTCTTCTTAATATCATTAATTCATCCTTGACATTAGGATATGTACCGAAAACTTTTAAGTTGGCTATTATTAAACCACTTATTAAAAAAACCGCAACTTGATCCTACAAAATTAGTCAGTTACAGGCCAATCTCAAATCTACCCTTTCTGTCAAAAATACTAGAAAAGGCAGTGTCCTCACAATTATGCTCCTTTTTAGAAAGAAATGGTATCTGTGAGGATTTCCAGTCAGGATTTTAGCGCTGCATTCGATACTATCGACCACAACATTCTTTTGAATAGACTCGAAAATTATGTTGGCATTAGTGGAATTTCATTGGCATGGTTTAAATCATACTTATCTGACCGTTATCAGTTTGTAGCAGTAAATGAAGAGATGTCACACCGAACACAAGTTCAGTATGGAGTACCGCAGGGCTCAGTGCTAGGACCGTTGCTTTTCACCCTGTACATGCTACCACTGGGAGATATTATTAGGAAGCATGGCGTTAATTTTCATTGTTATGCTGACGATACTCAGCTCTATATTTCTTCACGCCCTGACGAAACTTACCAATTCACAAGATTAACAGAATGCATAGCTGATATAAAAAAATTGGATGACTAGTAATTTCCTGCAACTTAATTCAGAAAAAATGAATTTTTAATCATTGGACAAAAAAACTCCACAAGTAGTAACCTAGAATACTGTCTAACACTCGATGGCTGCTCTGTCAAGTCCTTGTCGTCAGTTAGGAACCTGGGTGTGCTCTTTGATACCAATCTCTCATTTGAAAGCCACGTTTCTAGCATCTGTAAAACTGCATTCTACCATCTTAAAAATATATCTAAATTACAGCACATGCTTTCAATGCAAAATGCTGAACAGTTAGTTAATGCGTTCATGACCTCAAGGCTAGATTATTGTAATGCTCTACTGGGTGGTTGCCCTGCTCGCTTAATAAACAAACTGCAGCTTGTCCAAAACGCAGCAGCTAGAGTTCTTACTAGAACCAGGAAGTATGACCAATATTAGCCCGGTTCTGGCAACACTGCACTGGCTCCCTATTAAACATCGTATACATTTTAAAATCTTGCTGATTACTTACAAAGCACTAAATGGTTTAGCTCCCCAGTACTTGAGCGAGCTCTTAACGCATTATACTCCATCACGTCTATTGCGGTCTCAAAATTCTGGCCAGTTGATAATACCTAGAATATCAAAATCAACTGCAGGCGGTCGATCCTTTTCCTATTTAGCACCTAAACTCTGGAACAGTCTTCCTAGCATTGTTCGGGAAGCAGACACACTCTGTCAGTTTAAATCTAGACTAAAAACACATCTCTTTACTATGCCATACACATAAAACATTTTTAATTTCTATTATTCAAATCAGTTAAATGATTGTTTTAGGCTGCATTAACTAGGTCAGCCGGAACCGGGAACACTTCCAATAACACCTGATGTACTCGTTACATCAGATCACATAGTCGGCCAGATCCGGGCCGTATCCAGACCAGATGGTGGCCCTTAGCCTGAACATGACGACCATATCCCTGAAGTGTCTGTAGAGACCGTGTCAGTTAAACTCCCCCCTGTAAATGCCGCATCTACACGACATCCTCATTAAACCCGTCCCCGGCGTGACGACTCCAATCTTTCGAATAATCCTACGAATATCTATTGATCTAACATGACTTCTGACCTGTAATGTGCCAGAATCATAATCATACACTATTTGTTCGTCGGCCAGAGGAGAACTGGCACCCCGACTGAGCCTGGTTTCTCCCAAGGTTTTTTTCTCCATTCTGGCCCTGAAGGAGTTTTGGTTCCTTGCCACCGTCGCCTTTGGCTTTTGGCTTGCTCAGTTGGGGACACTTAAATTTCAACTATATTACTGATCTGCCCGCATTGACACTATATGATAATTGAAATGAGCTGGATGACATCACCGTTTTCACAAGAGCTGAATCAAATTCCGTTGCATTATTTTCCTGTTACCACTGTGAAGCTGCTTTGAAACAATTGCCATTGTAAAAAGCGCTATATAAATAAAGGTTATTTGATTTGATTTGATTTGATGTACCGGGGACCCAGCTTTCGGCAGGGCAGTCGGAGACGGATGTCCCGTGTTGAGAGCCACACCTTCTGGCTAGGTTGGTAAAGAGGAGTGGGACCCCTTCTGGTGTCAGCTTGTCTCTTGTGTCTCCGAACTGCCTGCTGGAGATGGACATGAGCTGAGTCCCACACTCTCTCGCTCTGCTGGAACCAGTGGTTGAAAGTTGGAACCTCTGAGGGCTCACCCGACCAGGGGAAGAGAGGAGGTTGGTAGCCCAGGATACACTGGAACAGGGTGAGCCCAGTGGTGGTCTGCCGGAGGGAATTTTGTGCATACTCTGCCCAGGGTAGGTACTGGCTCCAGCTGTCCTGGTTCCGGTGGCAATATGACCTCAGGTATCTCCCGACTTCCTGGATTTTCCTGGATTTTGCGCTCAGTTTGGCCGTTGGTCTGTGGGTGGTAACCAGAGGACAGGCTGACTGACACTCCTAGGAGCTTGAAGGCATGCCACACTCGGGAGATGAACTGTGGTCCACGGTCGGACACGATGTCTTCTGGAATACCAAAATGACAGAACACATTGTGGAATAGGGCCTCGGCAGCTTCAAATGCAGTGGGCAGGCCTTTGAGGGGTACGAGTTTACATGCCTTGGAGAAACGGTCCACTATTACCAGTACGCAGGTGAAGTTATTGGATGGTGCTAAGTTGGTCATGAAATCTATGCCCAGGTGTGTCCACGGTTGGCGAGGGATAGGTAAAGGGATCAGTTTACCTTCAGGGAGCCTCCTAGGAGTGTTGGCAACGGCGCAAACTGAGCAGCCTCTGATGTAGCAGGAGACATCCTGAGGCATGGAGGGCCACCAGTAGTGTTGCTGCAAGAGCGAGAGGGTACGTGAACTGCCTGGGTGTCCAGAGCCCGGAGACATGTGAGCCAAGTCCATGAGGGGCTGACGGTGGGCTGGTGGAACATAGAGAAGCCCCTCAGGACACCCCGGCGGAGCAGGTTCGGAGCCGTTGGCTTGGGCGATGCGTTGGTTGATGGACCATTGGATAGGGCTAACAGATCATGGATGGAGGGAGGACAGGTTCAGGATCGGAGGTCTCAGGATCGGGTTGATACAAAGGGGAAAAGGCGTCTGCCTTGCAATTCTTGGTTCCGGGCTGGTAAGAAACAGTGAAATTGAATAGAGTGAAGAAGAGGGCCCAGCAGGCTTGGCGAGGGTTCAGTCTCTTGGCGTCATGAAGGTATTCTAGATTACGATGATCAGTTCGCAAACCCCAGGAAACGTTGGAGCTCCTTCACGGTAGTGGGTAAGGGCCAGCTTCTCCACCTTCCTCTGGTCCATCTGGATGCCGTGTTGGTCGATGACATAACCCAGGAACTGCACTGAGGGGATATGGAACTCGCACTTCTCCAGCTTGAGATACAGGTGGTGTTGGCGTAGCTTCTCGAGGACCTGGGAGACGTGTTGGCGATGTTCGACCAGGTTCCGGGAGAAAATGAGGATGTCATCTATGTAGACTACTACAAAGCGGTGGAGGAACTCCTGGAACACCTCATTCCTATAGTTCTGGAACACGGAGGGAGAGTTGGACAGGCCATATGGCATGACCTGGTATTCGTAGTGACCTGATGGTGTGATGAAGGCAGTCTTCCACTCATCCCCCCGGCGAATACGAATGAGGTTGTATGCGCTCTGCAGGTCCAGCTTGGAGAAGATACGAGCTCCTCGCAGCTGTTCCAGAGCTGCCGGGACCAGAGGAAGGGGATAGCTGAATTTAACCATCTGGGCGTTCAGGTGGCGGTAGTAAAAGCACGGCCTCAAGCCTCAGTCCTTCTTGGCCACGAAGAAGAAGCTTGAAGCGGCAGGGGATGTAGATGGTCGGATGAAATGTTGCTTAAGTGCTTCTTGCACGTACTCCTCCATGGGCTTCTATTCCGGGATGGACAAAGGGTACTGGCAGAGTAGCCCCAGGCAGCAGGTCAATGGCACAGTCCCATGACCGGTGAGGTGGTAGCTGCGTTGCCAACCGCTTGCTGAACACATCCTGAAATGCCCTGTATTCAGGAGGAATTTCCACGTGGTGGCTGGTTTCAGGACTTTCGATGGAAGTGGAGAGGAGAGGAAGGACTTCGGAGACGGGAGAAGAGGGTCGGAGAGTCACAGAAGATTTCTTGATTGGAGATAAACAGTTTTGGAAGCATTCTTCACTCCACTTGAGGATCTCACCCATGCTCCATTGGATGTTAGGCTCTAGTTGCGTGAGCCAGGGGTGTCCCAGGATGATGTCCGCGTTGGAGCGTTCCAGCACCATAAGCGTGATTTCCTCTGTATGCAGACAGCATATGCAGAGTGTCAGTGTGGGGGAGTAATGTAGGATGTGGCCACGGCCCAGCGGTTTTCCTTGGATAGTATGGACACGGAGATCCTGTTGGCAGCATTTACGACGGACGTTCATCTTTTGGATAATTTGGGGGCTGATGAAGTTCCCTGCGGAGCCGGAATCGATGAGACCTTGTGCTGAAATACAGACATGAGAATTAAGGAGAGACACCGTGGTTCTGGTGAGAGATGCTATACGGGCAGGTAGCTGGATGGTACTCACCACTGGGCGTGGTGGCCGGATGGGACAGGCGGCGATGACATGATCCTCTCCCCCACAGTACAGACAGAGATGGTGTAAGATTCTTCTCTGACGCTCCGCACGAGTCAGGAGATTAAAATCCACTTGCATGGGGTCTGGTCTTTTGTCACAACACAGACGGAGGCAGAGGATGAGGTGAACTCAAGTGATATTTATTGACAGAGACACGAACACAGGTTGCAATAGGTATTCAGGTGAGTATTAGAAACAAGCCCTTCTGGACAGTCACTTAGCTGTAGATAATGGAGTTTGTCGTTTGCAGGGAATGGAGAACACGAGGACCGAGGAACTGGAGACGAGGACGACTTGGAAGACGGTGGATACTCAGGTGAGTAGTGGGTAAGGAGTCCAGGTACGTATGATGAGACCAGACACTGTAGTGAAGGGAGTGTGAGTCTATATAGTGTCTGTGATGATGAGGTGCAGGTGCCGGTGATCAGTATTCAGGGGATTGTGAACAAGTGGGCGGAGCGTGGAGATCTGTGACGATGCATGGACGTTGGTGGGTGTTGGCTGTGACTCTGTGACACATGCATTGGCTTTTTCAATGCACATGCTCATAATCCATTATACACTGATTTATGTATAAATGATTAAATATAACAGTTCCAGAGACACTTGTTTGCTGTACCAGTTAGTTATTAATTATGTCTTTAATGGCTAATGTTTGCATTAGAGGTCATGAATGGTAATTTTGTTAAAAAGCCATATGCATGGAATTGCTTATAGCAGTTTGAAATTATACTTTAAAAAATAATGTTGCAGTTTTTTGCTAGTATGTAACATTAAAAAGATGCGTTTTGTTCATTATTTTATTACAAGAATTATTGTTCATTAGTTACATTTACAAATAAACAACTTAAAATGTATAATGAACACATTTTCAATATTTCTTAACATTTGCTTTAGGAAAATTGCATCCTATGTTTTCATTTTAGATGGCTATTAATAACAATATATTCACTTATTTGACAGAAATCTACAAAAAAGTAATTGTAACTGTAATATAATAACATTATAACAATGCAGGCTGCATCTTTATAAATACATACATGGAACCACGACTGACTAATTAATACTTATAAATCAGGTTTATGAGCATGTGCACTGAAAAAGCAAATGCATAACTTATAAGTAATTATAAAAATAATGTAAATGTAACTATATCTGTTCTTATGCAGTATAGGTCTTAATATAGTTATAGAATAGTTATACTTATTTATAAATAAGTATAAATGGAGCTATATTTCATTTGGACTTCATAGAAAGTAAAAAAGCCACGTACCTTTTATTTTCATACAGAGTTTTGGCTACGGTCCAGGGAATCACGAACAATAACGGAGTTCCTGAATGAGTTTGTTGAATAAAGTTGGAGAATTAATAAAGTCATGGTAACACTTTGTATATGATGCTTTCTAAAAGTATTTCTAATGCATTAATTATGCCTTATAATGCATTATATGATCTCATGAATAATTGTAACCACAGTTATAATACATTATAATATGAATCAATTCATCGTTACACCTTTAGAAAGAATAATGCATTTAAACACATGACAAACAACCAAATTTAAGATGCAACAAGGATTTTAACTTTGTTTATGAAAAGATATAAGGCATTATAAATTACATTATGAATACTTTTATAATGCATTATACACCGATCAGGCATAACATTATGAGTTGAAGTGAATAACACTGATTATCTCGTCATCACGGCTCCTGTTAGTGGGTGGGATATATTAGGCAGCAAATGAACATTTTGTCCTCAAAGTTGATGTGTTAGAAGCAGGAAAAATGGGCAAGCGTAAGGATTTGAGCGAGTCTGACAAGGGCCAAATTGTGATGGCTAGACGACTGGGTCAGAGCATCTCCAAAACTGCAGCTCTTGTGGGGTGTTCCCGGTCTGCAGTGGTCAGGATCTATCAAAAGTGCTCCAAGGAAGGAACAGTGGTGAACCGGAGACAGGGTCATGGGCGGCCAAGGCTCATTGATGCACGTGGGGAGCGAAGGCTGGCCCGTGTGGTCCGATCAAACAGACGAGCTACTGGAGCTCAAATTGCTCAAGAAGTTAATGCTGGTTCTGATAGAAAGGTGTCAGAATACACAGTGCATCGCAGTTTGTTGCGTATGGGGCTGCATAGCCGCAGACCAGTCAGGGTGCCCATGCTGACCCCTGTCCACCGCCGAAAGCGCCAACAGTGGGCACGTGAGCATCAGAACTGGACCACGGAGCAATGGAAGAAGGTGGCCTGGTCTGTTGAATCACGTTTTCTTTTACATCACGTGGATGGCCGGGTGCGTGTGCGTGACTTACCTGGGGAACACATGGCACCAGGATGCACTATGGGAAGAAGGCAAGCCGGCGGAGGCAGTGTGATGCTTTGGGCAATGTTCTGCTGGGAAACCTTGGGTCCTGCCATCCATGTGGATGTTACTTTGACACGTACCACCTACCTAAGCATTGTTGCAGACCATGTACACCCTTTCATGGAAACGGTATTCCCTGGTGGCTGTGGCTCTTTCAGCAGGATAATGCTCCTGCCACAAAGCAAAAATGGTTCAGGAATGGTTTGAGGAGCACAACGAGTTTGAGGTGTTGACTTGGCCTCCAAATTCCCCAGATCGCAATCCAATCGAGCATCTGTGGGATGTGCTGAACAAACAAGTCCGATCCATGGAGGCCCCACCTCGCAACTTACAGGACTTAAAGGATCTGCTGCTAACATCTTGGTGCCAGATACCACAGCACACCTTCAGGGGTCTAGTGGAGTCCATGCCTCGGACGAGACAGGGCTGTTTTGGCAGCAAAAGGGGGACCAACACAATATTAGGTCATAATGTTATGCCTGATCGGTGTACATAAAGGCTTCATTTTTAGAGAAATATTCTTGTGCAAGGATAAGTCGCACCCCATCCGATGACCATGTATTTCTTCAGAAGTCTTTTCCTGGTCAACACGGCCGTGAATAGCAGCGTGTGCAGGAATATCGCCTCCACTAGGAGCCAGAAGTAATTACATCCCACAAAATACTCCAGCGACACCTTCGAGGCCTTGCAGAGGAAAGAAATCTGGAGGGTTGACATGTATATTACTGCATCTTTTGTGCATCAGTGAATAACATACAGTAAGACGTGCAGATGATATGGGTGAATGACGGATTAAGAAAAAAAAATCTAATTTTAGGGCTTTCTACACTTATTAGAGTGTTGTGTACTCATTTTAAGAATGTAATGAACCATTTTTTGAGGAATCAGATCTTTTTCCTCATGAAAATGTCATTCCTGGGTAACGGTAATGCATTTTGAAATGAATTACATTTCTACCATTGTTGGCATTAAATGTGCTGATATCCATAACTGGAGCTTAACAAACATTTTAATCACAATTAATATAATCAATGTGGGATTTCATATAGACATGGGCTCATTTCTGGCTGATGACTCAAAATTCAGAGCCAAATCGCAAAAAAAAGCTGGAAAAGTTTTCTAATAAAGTAAATAAGACTTGTTTTATCCTTAACACAAAACAGAAGTGTGTAATCTAACACACAGATATGGGTTACATTAATCGCCTGTCATTGTTAGACAGAATCATAAAAACCATCCTCATATATATATATATACACTTTTCAAAATAATACATTAATTTCAAGATGTAACATTAACATGACGGTAATTTAAACGTAGCCTTTGTAAAAATATAAAGCAAAACATTAAATGTAAAAAATAAAATAGTAAACGACTAGTATTTTCCAAGTAGACTAGTCTCGCACATCCCTAATATGCCTAAAAGTTTACAAATATGAATTGAACACTAGATTGTTATGCGTATGCCATTCTGGATAACGGATGCCAGAGGGTTTGTGTTATCCTCAAAACAAACGTGTTTCCTTTATAATCAGGCACTAACTGAACCACCTGTGGAAAACACAACTTAGCTCTCATCACTTTAAGGCAGTCTTTCAGATCAAATAGATAGTTTTTTATTATAAATACATTATAAATGTTTTATTAGTGTTATCAGAAGGACACGTGATATTGATGAAGTGCTCCAGTGACCGAAAAGCTCAAAATATCAGCATTTTTCAGCACGCTTCCTGGCCTTTGCACATGTTTTGTGACCTTCAGGGTCTTCTTTTTGACACAATATTATGTCACATGACATATCAAAATGCATTATGGTCCAAAATGGTCATTGATGTCTGTTATCCAGGAATGACATTAGAGAAAGCACAATTTGGAGACTAAAGATTTTCTGTTATAAAAATGTAAAAAGCTTAGTATTATCATGTATCATTGAAAACATCAATACAGTTATGCACAAGTAGATTTTAATGATTTTTATTCATATTTTTTCATTTTTGTATTCAGATTTTAACCCAGAATGGCATTTTGGGACTTTTGAGCTCAATTAAAGATTAATTATTTATAATGAGCACTCACATGAGGGGGAAGTCGAGTCATTTAACGTAGTGTAAAAATTTATATATTTTTAATATTATGAATATACTTTGGACAGCAGAATTGTCACGCCACGTCATTGACCCATATAACTCCACAGAGCTGAAAACGAGCGTAAATGAAGGGTTCTGTACCGCAGATTTTGTGTAGCTGTTCCATCCGGTTTCATCCCTGGGCAGGTTGGTGTACGTGACTTGTAATATAACCTCTTTGGTGATTACCGCTGTCGCTCTAAATATGAACGATACAAAGAGATTCATGTGGATGTAGTTCCTCGTACAGTGAAGCTTCCTGAAAACAACAGGTAGAAATAATTGCTTGGTTAGGGACATATAATAAAATTAGTATCAGATATCTGGAGCCAGCTCTGGGCTGGGACAATAAATGACTGGACAGGACAGAAATCAATCAATCTGATCAAAACAAAAGCGCTGTAGCTTGGAAATGCACGCACCAAGATCAATCTAATCATGCAAGTACAGCGACAGAGATCATTGGTTAAATGATACATTCTTTTCCAAATGAGTCAATGGCTTGTCATGACCGATGGCCCTGATCCTCTACCAATGAGAGATGTGTTATTAGAAGAAAACAATTTTGCAAGCCATCTTAAAGTGCCCCTATCATGCTTTTTGGGACATGACCTTCGAAAGTAAAAGCTCTGCAAAGTTTCAAAGATCAGATCAGTTTTTGTCTCCCAAAAGAAAGCAGCGATTCTGGGTCGTCAGTAATTCCAGTCCCTTCATTTGATGCTTTATTTTTGACTCAACACAAAGTTTTGTTTTGCACCTATAGCCAGCTGTGTGCAAAGTCAAATGTACAGTCTCTGCTTGTATGTCGTATTTATTAAAAATCAATAAAAGCACACCTTGTTTTGAAACTGAATGAGATGACGCAGAGGCACAGGATGCAAACTTGTCACCTTTCTGCAAATTTTGCCGTTTTGAACATAAAATACTTCTACACACTCACAAATCCTCTCATTATCACAAGCAAAACGTAGACACGACATAAATAAGAGATTCGTTGTGCGGTTGTCACATTCAGTCACGTTTAGTTTCAGTTTGATTGGACTTTCAGTTTGTTTGTATCTGTCACGTTACTTTTTTCTGTTTCACGCCACTCGTCTGTCTCCCCGGTTACCATCGTTATTAGTTCATCAGTGTCATCTGTGTGTCATCATCATCATCCTCATTGTGTTCACTATTTAGTTCCTTCAGTCTCTGTCCGATCTACGTTACGTTAAGTTGTGTTCTCCCTGCCTGTTATCTGATTTATATTAAACTTGGAGTATTTTGGATCGAATTTGTCTGTCTTCTTCTTGCCTGAGCACAGCGTTACAGAAGATCGGACCGCCCAAGATGGATGACAGGGCAAAAATGGTCATCATTGCTCAAGAGAGCACCACTTTTTTGGACTTTTCTATTAACTTTTGTTGTCTTGCCATCACCATCCCCCTCGACAACAAGACCCAGAAGACCCTGTTCTGGATCGGGGCAACTTTCCACCACCGTATCAACCTCCCAGACACCACAGGACTGAACTGGAGAGAGGCTGTCATCAGGTGTCTGGAGAGCGTTGCGCCCCGATTCAGAGCACAGCCAGACCCAGAACCCTTTTTACCACCAACGACCACGGAGAAGTCACATGAGCCCCCCGCAGACCGAGCGGCACCACCCAGCGCGATGAGCGAGCCAAGGCCCGAGGATTAGGGAACAGAGCTTGCCATAGCCCCGGATGCAATGCCCCAGCGTGGTTCTGACCAGGGGTGTGAGCCCGTGACACCAGTGGATGAGGGAACAGAAGCAGAGGAGTGGCTGATCGACTTCGACAGGGACTTGTCAACTCCCACCCTATCCCACCCGATATCTGAATCTTCATCGTTGTTTATGGACACTATCATCACATCTAGTCTCCTGTCACTTCCACCACCATAGAGCTCAGCCAGTCCTCCAGCCCCATCGCTTCTGGATGTTTGCAGCCCTGCACCTTCTCTGGGGATGCCTCGCCAGGACGTCGAGCCGCAGGTCCAGCAGCGCCTTCCAAGGAGGATCCAGCGGCTCCGCCTCCGGCCTCGGATCCCTTTGTTCCATCTCGGCCCATCGACCTGATGGCTTCGCCCTGGCTCCTCCTGCCTTCAGTGCCTCCAGAGACCCTCGTCCGAGTGACTCCACCGGGTTCCCTCGTCCCGCCGGCTCCCCCTTGGTCTGTCGTCGCTCTACCTACGCCACAGACATCCAGGCTGTCTGCTGTGCTCTGTCCCTCCACCCCTACGGCTACAGCGGGCTCCTTCCTCCCTCCGGGGTCACTTCTGTCCTCAGTCTCACCAGCGTCATCCCTGTCCTCGGGTACTCTGGCTCCGCCTATGACACTCGTCGCAGCAACATCGCCTGGGTCTCCTGCACCAGCGATGTTGCTCAGCTCCCTCGACCCTCGGCCTGCGCCTGCGGATCCACCGGCTCTGTCTTCGTCGGTTGTCCCCCAGCTGTAGTCAGCCTCGTCATCACCTGGACTCCTCCCTCCCTCGTCTCTGCCGTGGGCTGTCGGCACTGGGGAGCTCTGGGTCTGTGCCATCGGCCAATCACCATCATCACCGCTAGGGGATCGTCGTCCCACCATCACCATCCTGTCACCACATCCTGCCATCATCCCTTCTTGTCTGCCTCTCACCATCTCTCCTTCATCACCTCGTCCCCCTCCAAAGCCCCCTCCGACCCTCTCTCTGTTCTGCCACGGCACATCTGTGTCAGCTGTGTGTCATCATCCTCATTGTGTTCACTATTTAGTTCCTCCCATTCCTTTAGTCTTTGTCTGATCTACGTTACGTTAAGTTGTGTTCTCCCTGCCTGTTATCTGATTTATATTAAACTTGGAGTATTTTGGATCGAATTCGTCCATGTTCTTCTTGCCTGAGCACAGCGTTACAGCAGTGTTTAGATAGGTTCATTGATTATGACAGGATTTTTGGTCAGTTGATCGTGCTATAAATGGTGACAGCAACTTAGACGAGCATAAGAAAACAAGTCTGTGTTGGCTGGATACTTTTAGCGACAAAATATTTTTAAGCCCTCTTTTTTTTTTTTTTTTTTTTTTAAATCTAACAGTATTTGAAAGTATTTAATGCATTATTTACTTAGCATGAATGATTTGTTGTTATAGCTATTTTATAATAAATCCAAAAGCAAAACATGAAAAGAACTACATTAGGAAGTGGCAATGGCTAATGAGTGGTCCTGTGCTGCCATCTAGTGGTCATAGCGGTCATTTCATTATGTCATTATTATTTTAAAAGTCTTTGTTTTCCACCAAGGGACAGAAATTGTCCACTAAACTAAAGCATGGCATATTTTCCATATCTCTGAATGAAAATGAGAAATGTAGATCTTCTTTAAAGTGAATTTTACTGCACGACTATAGAGGTAAAAATAAAAAAGTGTTCAAAATAGTAGGCTTCATGTTTAAAAAATTATTTTATTGTCTGGGGTCCAAACATCCCAAGTGTGCACCAAAGACGAACAGCCCCGATTGTGCAGATCGACCTCCGCGATTGAAGATAAAAGAGTTTTTAGCATGAAAAGACAATTTAATTTGCTGACATTTTGCAGATATCAGAAAAATCTGTTTTACTCATTTGGAATACAGTGAAAATTATACTTTTTTTTTTTTTTCTCTTATAGCTCTATATGGAGCGGATGAGCTGTTCCGCTGGGTCCTGAAGTCAGTTTCTCTTCAGAATGCATTCAGATACACATGTAGACATTATAAAATCATTTTTTGGTAAAGTTTTAGCATTTTTAGTTTGAATTTTGAGCATTTTTAGGTTTTTCTATGTGTACTAAAGCATTCGTCACATTCCATTCATTCCTATGGGGGTCAAATTGACCCGAGAGGGAAGGATTTGTTACTTTTTTAAAATTTCAACCACAAAACTCCACGAATCCAGTCAATTTTTTTTTGTGTGTGTATTCGTGGTTCAAGTGCGACAAAAGTCCTGAGGTCTTGGACCACTCCGATGAACACTCAATTTTTAATAAAAAAAAAAAAAAAAAAAATGACCCGAGGGAATGGATGAGGGTTAATTATTTTTTTTCGGAACAGATTAGGGGCTAAACAGACAGCCTAACTAATGCTAACATGGGGTAGTTTTATAATCTGTCTTAAAATTATATCAAATTGACCTACTTGACAAAGAGAATATATGCAAACAGTTGATCAGAATACATAAAGTTTGTGTACTGTTCTTTTTTCACATTTTTATATATTACACAACTAATTGACACGTTTAAAACATAAACACATTTGTCTACGAAAATTCTGGATTTATATATTTCTCGCTTAAGATATGCAAATGAAATAAATTCTTTAGGCAACATAATTACCTGAAAAATTATGTTCTTGTTTTAATTTTGATAATCCATTGCATATTAAAATTGATGTTGTGACTAAAATGAAAATTAACATTACACAGTTTTGGTCCCCCCAATTTGCACCCCTCCTGCTGAACCTACATATGTTTGTAATAAATCAGAATAAAAGGTCTTTATTGGCTGAACAGTGTCTCTTTGCCACTGTAGTGTCTCTGAGACTGGAAGAGTTTGGTTGGTGTTGTTCATGTGGAGAAGACGCTGTTTCTGCTAAGATTGATATGGTAAAACCCACGCCATCGTTACTGTTCGTATCACTGTGTGTCAAGAGCTGAGATTCAGATATGATAATGAGCGCTTGCTTTCTGACCAATCAGAGCAGAGCAGCTCTCAGAGAGGTGGGGCTTAGAGAGACTGAATCCTTGATGAAAGTGTTTCAGACACTGAGAGAAAAGAGCTGATGCTGCAGTGGATATTAGGAGGAAATTAGTGTTTTTGAGCTTGAATGCATGTGAACCTATTTTAGGAGACAAAAACAGCATCATGAGGCACTTTAAAGTTACATTCTTACTATATGAAACAAAAAAGGACCCAACACTGAGCCCTGCAGACCTCCACTCACCTCAGAAGACTCATGATCAGAACAGCCAAGCAAAGAGAAGAAAAAGACAGCGAGTATCCTACAATGGACAAGACTCTCAACACAGACTGCCGAAATACCTCTTCTTCCTGTGTATGTAGGATGCCAGTGTAAAAATGATGCCATGACGGAGACCATACTGTAATGTATGGTAGCAATATTCACCTCGGACTTGAAAAAATACTGGTTTTCACACTCGGACTGATTCCTCCACACGCTGCTGGAGTTCTCCTCGGTTCTCCAGGTGCCGTCGACCGTGCATTCCTTGTACACATTTCCAGTAGCACCTGAAAATGACCATTGGTTTTTAATTAGAAAATTATTTATATACTACAGACAAAAGTTTGGAATAATTACGATTTCATAATGTTTTTGTAAGAAGCCTTTTATGCTCAGCAAAGCTGCATTTATTTGATCATAAATATAGTAAAAACTCTGAAATATTACTCCAGTGTAAAACGTCTCGGTTACGTATGTAACCCTCGTTCCCTGAAGGAGGGAACGGAGACGTACGTCGAAACTGACCGACGAATTGGGGATCATTTTCAGAGACCAATCTACTTCGAGTGTATAAAAACGAGCCAATAACGTTGGCATGCGGTCCACGCACCGCCCCGCAGCGCGGGTATAAATACGGAAGTGGAATACCGCATCCTCACTTTTCCAACTGAGGAGCCGAAAGAGTGACTCGGCCCTTCAGAGGAAGCACAGCACCTGGCGACGGGACGTACGTCTCCGTTCCCTCCTTCAGGGAACGAGGGTTACATTCGTAATCGAGACGTTCCCTTTCAGTCGGTCACGGTCGACGTGAGCGGGTTGGGCGGCACCCTTGCATCCGGCGCCCTGCTTCCCGGGTGGAGGCTGCTGCTTGGGCTTGGCAGGGGCGGAGGCAGACACAGGGGGATGCCCTCGGCGACGAGCAGGCGGAGGCGCTGCAGCCGGCGACGGGGTGGAGGCAGCAGCTGGTCGCCGGGGCGCCGGATATTTTTGATCGCCTCCGTCTGCTTCTGGGCCACCGAGAACTGCTGGGCGAAGCTCTCGATGGCGTTGCTGAAGAGGCCGGCCACAGGTGGCGCTCCTGGACCACCAGAGTGGACATCGCCCAACCCAGGGAGCGCGCAGTGTCTTTTGTCGCCCAGAGGGCGAGGTCCATCGCTGTGCGCAGTTCCTGCATAACGCCTGGGTCGGAACTACCCTCGTGCAGATCCCTTAGCGCTTTGGCCTGGTAGACCTGCAGGAGCGCCATGGCATGCAGAGATGACGCGGCTTCCCCGTAGGCTGTGTAAGCCTTGCCCGTTAGGTTAGACGAGAACTTACACGCCCGGGAGGGGAGACGTGGGTTAGCCCGCCAGTCCGCAGTGGCCCTGGGACACAGTTGCATCGCCACGGACCGCTCAACTGGGGGAATCCCCACGTACCCCTTAGCCACGCCACCATCGAGGGTAGTGAGGACGGAGGAGTCACTAGATCGGTTTCTGGCGCTATAGGGCGCCGTCCACGACTTCGTGAGCTCCTGATGCACTTCCGGAAAGAATGGTACCGGGGCGGGACGCTGAGAACCAGCACGGGCCGTCCCGAGAAACCAGTCGTCCAGCCGCGAGGGTTCGGGACACGGTGGAGGGTTCCACTCGAGCCCGACACTCGCGGCGGCCCGGGAAAGCATAGCCGTAAGCTCTGGATCTGACTCGGGCAACGCTACCACACCCGAAGGGGGTAACGCAGCCGAATCCTCATCTCCAGAGCCCATTAGCTCGTCCTCCGATGCAGCTATCGAGATCATATCCTCAGCCGGAGCACCGAAAGAGACGGCCGGCCCCCCATGGGAAGGACCAGGCCGCTCTTCCGGAAACTCAACCGGCGCAGCGGAGGGGGGAGGGGCCCAAGGGGCTTGTTGGCCCGTCGGGGAAGCCCTCACAGTCACCCTCAGGTCTCCACCAAAGGCATCAGCCAAAGTAGCAGCCCTCTGCTTTGCAGCGGGAGGACCACTAGATCGGGGGATGCGCAATGGGACTCCACCCCTTCTGAGGTATTCGAGCCTAGACCGTAAAACTGCAATGGTCATGTTCCCGCAGTGGGAACATGAGTCATTCACGAACGCCGCCTCAGCGTGCTGAACGCCCAAACACGTGAGACAGCGATCAGCGATCTTCCTCAAAAGGCTCGTCACAAAACACTCTTCGTAGAAACAGCAACAGCTCGAACTGCAAACCGTTCGGCTCCGAAGTTGAAAGCGAGGATGCGGTATTCCACTTCCGTATTTATACCCGCGCTGCGGGGCGGTGCGTGGACCGCATGCCAACGTTACTGGCTCGTTTTTATACACTCAAAGTAGATTGGTCCCTGAAAATGATCCTCAATTCGTTGGTCAGTTCCGACGTACGTCAAACATGACTGACTGAAAGGGAACAGCTGTTCTCTATGTGAATATATAGTAAAGTGTAATTTATTCCTGTGATCAAAGCTGAATTTATCATCATTACTCCAGTCTTCAGTGTCACATGATCCTTCACAAATCATTCTAATATGAGGATTTGATGCTTAATTATTATTTTATCAATATATTAGTTTTTGCTGCTTAATGTTTTTGTGGGAAATGCGATTAAAAAATCTTACTTATTCCAAACCTTTGACATGCATATTTAAAAAAAGATATATATTGCTAAATAGACTGTGCAATCATGCAACTCTGTAACTGTAATTGTAAAAAGTGTAAAATAAAAGTAAAATAAGAGACCTTCTCTGATCCATGGCAGATAAGAAGGACAGGGAACGGACACGATCCCAGGAGATGAATGTGGCCAACAGGCAAAAACATCAAATGTTCCATTGCAGACAATTCCTACGGGGTGATTCGTACAATGACTTCCATAGCAAACATTAAAATAATGACATCTATTGCAGCTTCACTCACCAGTTCCAGCAGGGAAAGTGGCTTTCAGGAATCGTGTGCAGTTCTCTTGATATTCTCCACGTTTATAGATCAGATCATCCAACATGGAGCCCATGACCTTTACAAAACCATAAAAACATGACGTTTCCGTGCTGTTAATGTGTGAGTATTCCTGTCATAATAAGAGCTGATGGCACATTTTCAGACACAAGATGGCAGTATTTATAAATGTTCAACTTCTCCAAAGGAGTTTTTTTAGCAATAACTTTACTAAGTAATCTTTAGAAGACTTGGAGTTTTTCTCAGGACACAATTAATGATGCCAGAGAGCAGTGTGAGGTTGAGACTGGAGGTGATATTAAACATTTTCAGTGAGCAGATAAATATTTACATTCTTCACCATTCACAATGCCAACTCCTGAATATCAGTTTAGAGTAAGAAAACCGCCTGAATGCATTCAAGCCGCTCAGACACTGACTGAGATAGGACTAGAAGCAATACAACACAACTTATATGTTACATAATATTCAAGGGGAGTAATGTAGTATAGCGTATTTACACATTGCAATACTGTCACTTTACCCACATAGAAATGACTTTATTTCAGTGGTCAACTTTAGATGATAGAGTATTAGTAGATTGTCTGCTTGAATACACTTTATTTTGATGCTCCCCAACAAACTTTGTAACTACGTCAACTTATTCTACTAACCCGAACTCTAACCGAACAGTTTACTAATACTCTAGTTAGTTGACGTGTAGTTGCAAAGTCATTATAATGTCTAAAGTGGACCATTGAAATAAAGTGTAACCCACACTCTAAAAAATGCTGGGTTGTTTTAACCCAAATTTGGGTCAAATATGGACAAACCCAGGCGCTGGGTTACATTTTTACATTACATTTTTAACCCAATGTTTGGGTTTGTTCATATTTGACTCATATTTGGGTTAAATATGGACAAACCCAACCGTTGGGTTACATTTTTACATTACGTTTTTAACCCAACGTTTGGGTTAGTTCATATTTGTCCCCAAATTTGGGTCAAATATGGGCAAACCCAACCATTGGGTTAAATTTTTACATTACGTTTTTAACCCAACGTTTGGGTTTGTTCATATTGGACTCATATTTGGGTTAAATATGGACAAACCCAACCGTTGGGTTACATATTTACATTACATTTTTAACCCAACGTTTGGGTTTGTTCATATTTGACTCACATTTGGGTTAAAACAACCCCGCATTCTTTAGAGTGCAGTGTTATATAAGAACACTCTCCTGATCTGACACATGCTGTACACATATAATGCATTTATATGACAAAAAATGGGTTATAACATGATTTGTAACTGATTCAGCATTTCTGATGTTCAACTCAGAACTTTCACCTCGATGTTAAAAAATCCTATAAATATCATGAGCAGACGGCGAGGGTCATGACTGCAATAAAACTCTCAAAGATTGCACAGAACTGGACAGCGTATATGATGACATTTGACACAATTGTGAAAGAGACCAGCATGCACCTCATGTCTTTACACACTTCTCTTCTGTGTGTCGATTCAGTCATTGTTTGCTAAATGCATTTAAAATAAAAGCTGAAGTGAGTCTGAACACACTTCGTATAAACTTTACACAGATTACACAGTCCGCCCTTTTCATCTGAACATCATAAATGCTTCGACACAAATCAAACTCAGACCATCACGTCTGAAGCACATTTTGCAATGTTGCTCCGATGTTGCCGACTCCGTAATCTCCAGAGATTCATGTCTGTCTGGTAAACATTCAGAGTATGTGGAATTATATACGAGGACTTAAACAACAACATATGCCTGATCTCTGATAGGAATACAGTTACACTGTACAGTACGGTCTTTAGTTAACGCTGGTTAATGCATTGACTGATATTAATGAGCAATACATGCGTTACAGTATTAATTCATCTTTGTGAATGTTAGTTCATGTCAATTAAATCAAATTAAAAAACAGACAAACTTTTGATGTTAATGATATGTTAAAATTAACATGAACTAAAATTAATAAATGCTTTAGAAGCATGTTTATATTTAGAACCGTATTGTAAAGTGTAACCAATAATAATAATAATAATAATTATTATTATTATTATTATTATAAAATAAACAATTTAAGGCATTCTGCTAGAATCACTGAATTCTTCTTTTTTTGTTTTTGTTTTATTAACATTTTATTTTATATTACTAATGCTATTATTTTATTAGGTTGGCATATTTTTTAATTAACGTCTACTTTTTATTATTAATTACTATTATAAATAATATTACTAATGCTATTATTTTATTGGTTTGGCATATTTTTTAATTAACTTATGCTTTTTCATTATTAAATACTATTATAAATAATATTATTTGATCTACCTTATGTACATTTTTTTACCAACTAACTACTACACACAAAAAAATGTGTATGATTTACTAGAAAAACTATTTTTACTAGAAATTACTTGCATAAATAATTGCAAAGAAATGACATGTGTAACGTAACATTTTAAAGTATAAAAACAGAAATATAGTATTATTGTAAAGTGTTGCCTATATAATATTACTAATTCTATTATTTTACCTACTTTTTTAACCATCTAACAACAAAAAAATGGTGTAGGATTTACTTTTGGATGACTTTTACTCTAGTAAATTTCACAAGCAATGCCATAGAAATGCCATATAACACACTGAATACCCCAGTGAGTATTGACAGAAGCACAGCCTCACCTGAGCCGCGTACAGAAGCGCAGTAAGAGCAGAGCGCCGCACGAACGCCATCAGCACGGCTCGATGTTCACCTGCCCACCAGCCCAAGAGAGCTCCACGGCTTCATAGTGTGTCCTGGCCTCCAGATGAGAGCGAGACCCAGACTGGAGCGTCTGCTCTCTTTCACTCAGAGCTGCTGCTCTTCTGGCCCTTCCCAGCCAATCACCAGCCGGCAGGAGACGTGCAGCTCTGCAGTCACGGCCTGAGAGAGGGACGACAACCAGTTCAGCTTCAGCATCTGAGTTTATAATCTGAATCAACATCGCTCAGCACAAGGTTCAGTGGGTCCATATACAACTCTAGGGTTAAAGACTCAATCTTAAAGGAGACTTTGAAGTACATTTATGAGCTGTTTAAGTCATAAAATTAATTAAAAATGAATTAAAATCCATTAATTAAAACTAAATCCATAAGGTGATGGAACCCCTAAAAGCTTCTATATAGAGTCAGCTTCAAAACATAAAATACCAGAACAAAAAAAAAAAAGATTTATAACAATAATAATAGAAATAAATGAATAAAAGCTAACAGTTAGGGCACAAAATAAGGCCTGAAAAGGAAGCCGGCTTTTATTTTTCAACATTTACTCATTTAGCGCATTATTTATTACATAATATTAATTAAGAGCAGAGCGCAGCACAAATGGCATCATAAAATTAATTAAAATTAATTCATTAAAACTAAATCCATAAAGTGATGGAAGCCCTAAAAGCTTCTATATAGGAATTTTATAGAGTCAACTTCAAAATATGAAAAACCAGAACAAAAAATGTATTTCAAAAGGATTTATAACAATAATAATAGAAATAAATGAATAAAAGCTAGTTAGGGCACAAAATAGGGCCTTTAAAGGAAGCCAGCTTTTATTTGTCAATATTTACTCATTTAACAGATTATTATTTATTATATAATATTAATTATTATATAATAATTTGTTACATTTATATAGCGCTTTTCTAGGCACTCAAAGCGCTTTACATATAGAAGGGGGGCAGAGACACCATCATACAATTATATAAAATTAATTAAAATTTCATTAATTTAATCCATAAAGTGATGGAACCCCTAAAAGCTTCCATACAGAGAGTCAACTTCAAAATATAAAATACCAGAACAAAAAAAATGTATTTCAAAAAGGATTTATAACCACAATAATACAAATATATTAATAAAACCTAAAGTTAGGGCACAAAATAGGTCCTAAAATGGAAGCCAGCTTTTATTTTTCAACATTTACTCATTTAACAGATTATTATTTATTATTTAATCTGAAATTAAATGTGATGAAACTATATTATATAAGATGTTTTGTTTCTTATTCTTTTTTATGATACTAAAATATAGGAGATTTGTGTGATGAAATAACACAGAAATCTAAATTAATACATCAGCAACTAACAAAGTTGCAAATTCAGTCCAAATGAAATGACGACATTTTTCAAAAAATTGAAGAAAAATATTTGTTTCTTGCAATAACTTGGGCGGTTTGAATTGCTGAGCTTGTTGATGAGGTCGACAGTAAAGAAATAAAATTAGTGTAATCAAAAGCAGATCATTCGAGGAAAGGGCCAGTCACTAAATCACACTCAATCCCTGTTATGAGACTCATGTAAAACCCCGTGGGTTAGTCTTCAAACTTTGTGCCAGACATTTGTCAAATAAAACTATTTACTATGCAGCTCATCAGCTCTTCACTCGCGGGTTAATCACCTGCCATAATGGATAATTACCTGCTTTTAACACCGTGCACTAATAACAAGAGGAATTTAATGTTCTTCATTCAGGGAGTCAATTATGATGCATTAACTAAATGGAAATAATTGACTGGCATGAAAAAGCATCATCTTCCACTCACACATTTGCATATGATTTTGTTGTTGTTGTTAAGGGAGATAAAACTACATTACATGCACACTATGCAGATATTAAAATATCAGCATCTTCTAGTCTAATATCCAAATCTCTTCAGAAGAGAAATAAAGAATGCATTGGAGAATGAATTATGCATAATTAAAGATGAACTACTTACATGTGAGGGCTCGTCTAATCTGATGACTGAGAATCTTAAAGGTTTATAAGCATCTTGTGTTCAGACACTGAAATGATGATCGCTGTGAATCCTAAGCATTAGTGTAATGACCAGACTCTGACTGTATGAAAGTGCGTCCTGCGTCTGCGTGTCCTGCTGATGTAAACACTGTGGGCAACGAACCCGTGCCGTCTGACCGTCTGAAACTGAAGTGAGTTCTCATGATCTCTCTCGCAGGGTCAAGACGAGATGCAGATACACAAAAGAGAGCAGATGATAAACAAATGAACTCAGTGTTACATCACAGACGGCTGCAATACATCAGACCTGATACATTGTTAGCAGTGTTTCTTCTGCTCACCAAGGCTGGATTTATTTGATCAAAAATACAGAAAAAAAATGTGTATTCTGACACCTTTCTATCAGAACCAGCATTAACTTCTTGAGCAATTTGAGCTCCAGTAGCTCGTCTGTTTGATCGGACCACACGGGCCAGCCTTCGCTCCCCACGTGCATCAATGAGCCTTGGCCGCCCATGACCCTGTCGCCGGTTCTCCACTGTTCCTTCCTTGGAGCACTTTTGATAGATACTGACCACTGCAGACCGGGAACACCCCACAAGAGCTGCAGTTTTGGAGATGCTCTGACCCAGTCGTCTAGCCATCACAATTTGGCCCTTGTCAAACTCGCTCAAATCCTTACGCTTGCCCATTTTTCCTGCTTCTAACACATCAACTTTGAGGACAAAATGTTCACTTGCTGCCTAATATATCCCACCCACTAACAGGTGCCGTGATGAAGAGATCATCAGTGTTATTCACTTCACCTGGTCATAATGTTATGCCTGATCGGTGTATAGTAAATCACAGTTTCCAGAAACATTTCTGAATGATCATGTGACACTGAAGACTGGAGTAATGATGCTGAAAATTTCCATTTTTACACTGGAATAATATTTCACTGTTTTTACTGTATTTTATAAATGCAGCCTTGGTGAGACTTAAAAATAAAAAAAACATTAAAGGGGTGTTTGATTATGATTTGTCTTGTTTAACTTTAGTGAGTGTATAATGTTGCTATTTGAGCATAAACAACATCTGCAAACGCTCAAAGTTCAAAGCAAAGAGAGATATTTTCTTTTACAGAAATCGCTTTTTAAGGACTACAACAAACGGCTGGTAGGGACTACAACGAGTTAGTGACATCACTAACCCTAACATTTACATAATCCCCGCCCCCGGGAACATGTTGAGAAGAGGAAGAGTTGTTGTAGTCGAGCACATTTGGGAGTCGCTCAAGCTGTCATCCGTCTTTCACATTTATTTTGATACAGTACGAACACAAATGCAATAGCATGTCATAAAGCAAGATGACAACATAAGTTATAACCGTAATTAAACTAAACTATACCTGTTCTCTCTTCATGCAGCAGATATTCTCTGGCTCTGTGCATCTGACAACAGTTCCAACACCAGCCATTTATAGATTATCATGACAGAATATGTTAATCGATGACTTGAAGATAGTTAACTCATAAATTCATCAGCTAACCATTCAGAAACGTCCTGTCTCATTCTACATGTTGTCTCTTCTTCTTGAGTCTCTCCATCATTGTCCGACTCCGGTTTGATCATAAAAGGCTGAACAGTTTCTGACATTTTCAGTGTGTGTGCGTGAGGTAATCGGAGCTGCTAACACGAGCTCATGAAACTCCGCCATCTTTCTGAAAGGGGGCGGGGAGCAGCAGCTCATTTGCATTTAAAGGGACACACGCAAAAACGGTGTGTTTTTGATGCTATAAAAATGATCTGTGGGGTATTTTGAGCTGAAACTTCACATACACACTCATCAGAGACTTATTCTACGTCTTGTAAAAAGGGGCAATAGGACCCCTTTAAAGATTACAAACTTTTATCCGGTAGTGTTTGTTTTTAAAATATTAGTTCAGTGCAAAAATTAGCCATTTTATTTCATCAATACTTCCACTCACAACACAGAATATGAGAACGCAGTTGCTGCTGGTTGTGAGGAGGGAAGCACGTATAACTAACTCATAAATCTTCCATGTTGGATTTGTTCCAGGCTGTTTTATTCCCATCTGGACATGAGCAGGGCAGTGGATGTGTGTTGACTTCATGCTCATCACAGAGATAATGACTGCATTAGCACCTGTGAGCGGCGCGAACATCCACACAAACACTGACACTGACCGCTGGACTTCAGCAAGACGGACATTAAATATCACTAATATCCCAGCCGACAGGGAACATTCTGTTAAGGTTCTCTCAAAGTTATTATTAAAGACCAGATAACATTGAACAAACATTCCACTAACGTTTGTTCAGTGTTATCTGGTCTTTAATAATGTTCTCAAAACATTAAAACAAAAACTTTATTTATACATTTTTCATGGAACATTTTTACCTGAAATGTTTTAGTTGGACGTTCGTCTAACGTTTTTTAAACGTTACTACTTGTTTCAGAACATTCAGAGAACATTCAAAAGTAACATAATGTTTGAAGAATGATAAAATGGAATGTTCCCTTAAAGTCCCACTGAAGTGCCTTGAAACACGCAGCATTATTCAGTGTGTTGATGTAATTTCCACTGAAACAGGAAGACAGGGCGGGACATATCAAACAGCTCCTCCCCTTTTTAAAAATAGCCAATAGCGTTTAGTTTATGTCACAACTCGACCAGAGCTGTTGAGCTCGGTAAAGCCGCAGTTTCCTCCTAATCTCTAACCGTTTCTCCTCCGTATGATGTTGGACGTAGCCTAAGCGTTTTGAACCGCGAGATGCGTTATACTTTCTTCGTAAGTTGAATACTGAAGCTAGATATTGTACTTTATAATGTGTTAAATATGGATATTTTTCTTCCACAAACCCATCGGTTCACTTCAGAAGGCCTTTATTAACCCCTGGAGCCGTGTGGAGCACTTTTATGATGGATAGATGCACTGATGGATAGATGCAGTTTTATGATGGATAGATGCACTTTTATGATGGATAGATGCATTTTTATGATGATAGATGCACTGATGAGTAGATGCACTTTTATGATGGATGGATGCACTTTTATGATGGATAGATGCACTTTTATGATGGATAGATGCACTTTTATGATGGATAGATGCACTGATGAGTAGATGAACTTTTATGATTGATAGATGCACTTTTATGATGGATAGATGCATTTTTATGATGGATAGATGCACTTTTATGATGGATGGATGCATTTTTATGATGATAGATGCACTTTTATGATGGATAGATGCACTTTTATGATGGATGGATGCATTTTTATGATGGATGGATGGACTTTTATGATGGATAGATGCACTTTTATGATGGATGGATGCATTTTTATGATGGATAGATGCACTTTTATGATTGATAGATGCATTTTTATGATGGATAGATGCACTTTTATGGACTTAAAAACAGAAACATCCATTCACTGCCATTATAAAGCTTGGAAGAGCCAGGACATTTTTTAATATTACTGATTGTGTTCGTCTGAAAGAAGAATGTCATACACACCTAGGATGACTTGAGGGAGAGTAAATCATGGGCTAATTTTCATTTTTGGGTGAACTATCCCTTTAATGGGAACATTAGCAAAAAGTTCTTAGAACGTATTTTTGTCAGCTGGGTAAGTATTCATTAAAAATAAAAAAGTTAGACAAATGTCAACTAAGTATGTTCACCATCCAACACTCCATGATTGATGTATAAATAATGTTTTTGTGCTAACGTTTTGAGAACATTGTTAAAGACCAGATAACGTTGATTGAACATTCTTTTAACATTACTGGAAGAATGTTTGTTCATAACTTTGAGAGAATGTTCTGAGAACGTTGGTATGTTATTCACACTGAACCGTAAATCCGAGTAAAGCTCTGGCACTGAGCGCAGCCCTGAACTCAGCCGGAGACTCGTTGAAGAAGCACTATAGACCTATTTATCAACATAATATTTCTCAATATATGCTACTGAAGTAACATCAAATACTGAAGCTCATTGTTTGAAAAAGACATCTGTTGAACACACAGCGACAGACACAAAACGCTCTTTCTGTTCAGTGCATCCAGTGATTTAAGCGCTTTATAGCTGCACTCTAAAACTTGGCGTCCGTTCTGTGAAAACCGTTTTAATATTGATGGATGATATTAAAACATAAAAAAACATGCGAATGAAATCACCTCATTTTCTGTATAAAGTCTCAGCTCTGTTCATCTGAATCTACTCCTGATATAATGAACAGGAAACTGACATTTGTATACAGTTCACATTATATGATCAACTGTTTATTCTGTAAATGGTTCTTTTATTGAAATTAAAATGTCTATTTCCATCCTAAGATATAATGAGACAATGCCATATTTGAGGACGTGACATCAATACTCTTTATGACCACATGGTTGGATTTATCGATGTTTAGTTATGACTACAATATAATAAAGGTTCCACAAATAAATAAAAATAATAAAGCAATCCATCTGTGCTTCTCCAAAGATCCTTCCAATGAACCGCTCTGTGTTATGAACATTTTAACCTCTTAACTGTCACCGTCCCGCTAGCGCTCTTATTTAATGGCTTTTTTCATATCACATATTTTAGTAATCATCATAAATTAGGTATCATTCGAAAGCTCAAAATTCATACTGTGAAAACCGTTTTGAAATTGGACGTTGGGTTACCATGGAAACCGTACTCTAAATTCTTCTAGCGGGCTCCTCCCCTAGTGGGCAGTGTCAGGTTTCATATTACAAAATGTATTTTAACTACTTTATAATCAAAACACTTTCTAATCTTGACAAAACACATATCATCGGAAAGGTCTGAGTCTCAAGGTTCCATATTTGGTGGCTGTTTTGTGATAGAAGTGATATTTGGACAGAAATATATTAATTTGTTACTGGAGAATGCATTAAAAAAAATCTATGGAATGCGTGTGACACCCGGTGGATATTTTTGGTACAGCGCCTAAACAAAATCTCATGGGAACTTTAATTTTTGTGATATCAACTTCAAATTTGGAACACAACTTGTTTAGACATATGGCTTTGATTTTATAGAAATTTTAGACTAAAAATGATTTTGTAAAATACATTTTTATATAAAATAAAAATATTTTGTACAGTACATTTCATTTACAGTAAATTTAAACTTCCATAACTTTTTCATATCATTTTTTGAAGTGTCAATAATGTGCCGAGTGTCTTCTATAAAACAAGACCAACCTTATCTCTTTGGTCTATATTCCAAAGCATTCTTGAATTACAGCCATTTAAGTTTGGATAGTGCATTTTCACGTCCATTCTCAAAAAGGGGGTGACAGTTTAATCTAAAGAAACTTTTGGTTCCACATTGTTAAAAAATAAAGGTTCTTTATTGGCATCGATGATTCCATGAAGAATCTTTAACATCCACTGCACAAAAGGAGTTTCAGATTATTAAAATGTTCATAACACTAAGAAGAAAATGGTTCTTTTAAAAAATGATGGCAGAAAGGTTCTTTGGGGAACCAGAAATGGTTCTTCTGTTGCATAAACACCCTTTTGAAAGCCACGTTTCTAGCATCTGTAAAACTGCATTCTTCCATCTTAAAAATATATCTAAACTTCAACATATGCCCTCAATGCAAAATGCTGAACAGTTAGTTAATGCGTTCATGACCTCAAGGCTAGACTATTGTAATGCTCTACTGGGTGGTTGCCCTGCTCGCTTAATAAACAAACTCCAGCTGGTCCAAAACGCAGCAGCTCGAGTTCTTACTAGAACCAGGAAGTATGACCATATTAGCCCGGTTCTGGCAACACTGCATTGGCTCCCTATTAAACATCGTATACATTTTAAAATCTTGCTGATTACTTACAAAGCACTAAATGGTTTAGCTCCCCAGTACTTGAGCGAGCTCTTAACGCATTATACTCCATCACGTCTATTGCGGTCTCAAAACTCTGGTCAGTTGATAATACCTAGAATATCAAAATCAACTGCAGGCGGTCGATCCTTTTCCTATTTAGCACCTAAACTCTGGAACAGTCTTCCTAGCATTGTTCGGGAAGCAGACACACTCTGTCAGTTTAAATCTAGACTAAAAACACATCTCTTTACTATGGCATACACATAAAACATTTTTAATTTCTATTATTCAAATCAGTTAAATGATTGTTTTAGGCTGCATTAACTAGGTCAGCCGGAACCGGGAACACTTCCCATAACACCTGATGTACTCGTTACATCATAAGAAGAATGGCATCTACGCTAATGTTAGTCTCTCTGTTTATCCCGAGGTTTACTGCAGTCGGCCGTATCCGGGCCGTATCCGGACCAGATGGTGGCCCTTAGCCTGGACATGACCAACTCAGCCCTGAAGTGTCTGTAGAGACTGTGTCAGCTAGACTCTCCTCTGTGATGGCCTCATCAACACGACATCGTCAACAAACCCGTCTCCGGCGTGATGACTCCGATCTTCAACCAGATGGAACTGGACAATTATTCTGAATGTTCCGATCTAATCTGACTTTTGACCTGTAATGTTGCCAGAATCATAATCATACACTATTTGTTCGTCGGCCAGAGGAGAACTGGCACCCCGACTGAGCCTGGTTTCTCCCAAGGTTTTTTTCTCCATTCTGGCCCTGAAGGAGTTTTGGTTCCTTGCCACCGTCGCCTTTGGCTTTTGGCTTGCTCAGTTGGGGACACTTAAATTTCAACTATATTACTGATCTGCCCGCATTGACACTATATGATAATTGAAATGAGCTGGATGACATCACCGTTTTCACCAGAGCGGCTGTACAGCCGAATCAAATTCTGTTGCATTATTTTGTGAAGCTGCTTTGAAACAATTGCCATTGTAAAAAGCACTATATAAATAAAGGTGACTTGAAACTTTATTTTAAAGCGTGGATGTTACAGGTTCTTCATGAAAGCATTGAAGCTAATATGCAGCCTTTATTTTTATCAAGTGAACAAATCACAGTAATCATTTCTGATCAGCACAAGTATCAGTCATTCTTCAGCTAATGATCTGACGTTCATCAAAGGTTGTGCAAGAACAATTAAAGATGGAAAGTGCTCAATAATGACCCGGAGCGCTCGATTCCTCAAACTGGACAGAGCTCTGGAACTCTTGGGAATTTAGAGGAGCTGAGAGGAGATTTCCTGCTGTTAAGAGAATGCCATGTTTGCTGACGCTCGCGTAAACTGTTTCAACCGCTGAGGAAAAACATCATTTTTCTGCAGTGAGTGTAAATGAAAAGATTTCAGGACGATTTCTCAGCACAGATTTATCTCTGCATCTTTCCATTTCCAGTCTGCCAATAAACAGAAAACTCTCTGTGTCCTGTATATTAATAATAATATAGCAATATATCTGCATTCCTAATCTAGTTGTCTAATAATCCTGGCGTGGATAAAAGATGCTGTTAAATGCATCAACATAAATATTAATATTATTTTCTATGCACATTGTTTTATCTGCTGGCCATGTTATGCAAGATTTCGTGCATCTGAGTTATTCACGGCTGAATTTTTCCCGAGGTTTCAGCTTTATCATCCTTATGTTGCTTCACACGCTCAGTAAACACAGGACTATGTTGGGGGGAATCTGTTTCAAGCTGTTTACGGCCAGCTGTAAATGGGTTAAAGTGTGTTTGGTGCTCTGGACAGGTGCTATCTGGGAAATGTAAACAGGTTGCATGATAGATGCATAAATTGTTTGGCCTGCAAAAGTCATTAAAATGCGGCATGCATGTGTTTTGATTTCAACCTCTTTTCATTTCCAGCTCCAGGTGAGCCAAGAGAAGAGCGTTATGTGTTATATACTGTGTGTAAGAGTACAAACTGCTATCCGTGTGTGTGTGTGTGCATGCGTGTGTGTGTGTGTGTGTGTGTGCACAGTAATACCAAAATAATGACGTGACCAGTTTTGAATTTCTGATTTCCTTAAAAATAAAGGTTCTTTACTGGCATCTGTGGTTCCATGAAGAAACTTTAACATCCATTGATTCTTTCCAGACTCTTAAAAATAAAGGTTTCAAAAGGGGGTTTCCCCAAAGATCCTTTCAGTGATCAGTTCTTAAAACAACCTTTTTTTTTTAAATAATTTCTTTTTCAGAAATAATCAGAAAACCCTCTTTCCGGTGTAAAGAACCTCTTGTGCATTAAAAAGGTTCCATGGATGTTAAAGGTTCTTCATGGAACCACAGATGCCAATAAAGAACCTTTATTTTTAAGAGTGATTGCACTAAGAAACAAAATGGTTCTTTTAAATGATTAGTTCATTTCAAAATGAAAATGTCATGATAATTTACTCGCCCCCATCTCATCCAAGATGTTCATGTCTTTTTTCCTTCAGTCGAAAAGAAATTAAGTTTTTCGAGGAAAACATTCCAGGATTTTTCTCCACATAATGGACTTCAATGGGAACCAGCGGTTGAAGGTCCAAATCAATGCAGTTTCAGAGGAAGGGCTTCAGAGGCTCTGCACGATCCCAGACGAGGAATAGGGTCTTATCTAGACAAACCATCGGCCATTTTATAACAAATATAAACATTTATATACTTTTTAACCTCAAATTGCTCGACTTCTGTGTTGTTCTTCTTCACGACGCATGACGGCATCACGTCAGAAAGGTCACACGGAAGTACCGACCCAGTGCCGAAAAACTCCATCTCATGTTCTCCTCCAACTTCAAAATCATCCGACATCGTTGTTTTACCTTTATTTTTGTAAAGGGCGTTTGATTTAGTCTTTGCACGTTCGTTTTAACACTGGGTCGGTACTTCCACCTACGTCATGTGACCTTTCCGACGTGAAGCACAACACCGAAGTCGAGCATTCGTGGTTAAAAAGTATATAAATGTTTATATTTGTTATAAAATGTCCGATGGTTTGTCTAGATAAGACCCTATTCCTCTGGGATCGTGCAGAGCCTCTGAAGCCCTTCCTCTGAAACTGCTTTGATTTGGACCTTCAACCGTTGGTTGCCATTGAAGTCCATTATGTGGAGAAAAATCCTGGAATGTTTTCCTCAAAAAACTTAATTTCTTTTCGACTGAAGAAAGAAAGACATGAACATCTTGGATGAGATGGGGGTGAGTAAATTATCAGGAAATTTTCATTCAAGTGAACTAATCCTTTAAGAACTGTTCGCTGAAGCTTCTTTGGGGAACCAGAAATGGTTCTTTAGTCTCAGCCAAGCGGCACCTCCCCCAGTTTCTCTTGAATCCAACACGGAAGTGACTTAAACTGCAATTCATCGACTGGCCGCTAGAGACAGGCTCACTGTAAAAAATGGTTTGATCAATAAATTATATCAACATACATTTTTACAACGTTTTAACTCATCAAAATAATTTAATAATTTTTTATAAGTTATACAAGATTCAACTCATTTTTTTTAAGTCAGTTTAATGCAATTTAAATTTAATTGACTTAAACATGCAAGTTGATTGTACTTAAAAATTTAAGGCAGCAACTTTTTTTTACAGTGCTCCAAAATGGAGTCAAATCTGTATCTCCCTCATGTTAAAATTCCCAACTTTACAGCAGAATAAAACATGTTTACAGCCTGGTACAAAAAGTGGTTTTGGTCTATACGGCTAATTTTGCCCTTCATGACTAATGTGAGGGGGGTGAATTTTTTTATAACTCATCTGTTTAAATTATATTAAGCCTTAAAGTTCTGCATAATTAAGGGCGTGGCCACTTGAGTGACAGGTGGATTGCCGTTTGTCTGCTGTCTGTTAGTCATCACGTCACCTCAGCTCCGCCCACGTCCCGCCTCTTTGCCCATTTTCAGTTATCCGGGAGTGACGCGCTGCCAAGATGGCGATGGCCGACTTTAGGCTTCAAAAATGTTCTTCAGAAACCTACGGGTGATGTCACGGACACTACGTCCATATATTTTACAGTCTATGGTCTCAGCTAACACAAAATGTTCTCTCAAGGTTCTCTCAAAGTTATGAACAAACATTCTTCCAGTAACATTAATACAATGTTCGTTCAAATTTATCTGGTCTTAAATAATGTTCTCAAAACGTTAGAACAAATTATTATTTTTAAATCAATAATAGTGCATTTTCCCTCGTCTAACATATTTTCAATGTTAAATTGTTTCAGAACGTTCTGAAACGTTCAAAAGTAATGTTCCCATAATGTGTGAAGAATGATACAATGGAACATTCCCCCACATTTTCAAAACATTTAAAAAACTAGATGTTTTGAACGTTCAGAGAACATTATCATAACTTAAAGGCACAATATGTACAATTTTTGGATTAAAATATCCCAAAACCACTAGAACAGTGTTATATATTTTGTTGACTTGTGTACTTGCATTATCCCAAATGTTTCCAAGAATGTTTAAATCCAGAGAAATCATACATTTTAACCAGGACACGGCCCGTGCGTGTGCGTCGCCTATCAGTGACATCATACCCGCGTTACCCTCCGGTTTTATTTTGTAGAAACCATGGCAACACCAAAGCCGCTTTAATATATGATGTGTTTTATTAGACAGGTGAGCAACTGTTTGGATCATTCATGGACAGAAACTAATCATTGTTCTCCAGCTCAACACAGTTAGTCTTATTGTTTAAATCTGGTGTTCTTGATTTACCGCGAGTACCATGTTTTACCATGCCTAATATGATCTCGCTCACTGCAGTGTGAACAAGTGTCTCATAGTAGCGCCGAGCGAACACACAGAGTAGCATTATAACATCACTTTAACACACTCAAATGTGTGTAATATGATAAAACAACGCTGCGTTCCCCCACACACACATGAGCGGAAGAAGCGGAAGCGCTCGCCTGACAGAATAAAAGCTCCGCCCAATCAAGGAGTCAAGACACGCCTTTGTGTTGAATAAGAGACGAAAAATTACATATTGTGCCTTTAATGGGAACTTTAGCAAAACGTTCTTAGAACAAATGTTTGGTAGCTGGAATGGCATCCTCTATTTTTAAAAGTGTAGAAAGCTTGTGAATATAATATAGTGGTCTTTATCATAATTCTCATGGATATGACTCTGCACAGAGCGGTGAATCTCTGCTCCCGTGTCTGGCTCTTCTGTTTACATTCTCCGAGCAGCAGAGAGCGCGGACGCCCCCGGCATACACACCACCGTATATGTCCAATACAAGTAGGAAAAACAAACAAGCCACTGAACACAGTGTCCGGCCTCAGTCAACAACACACTTCAGATCGCCGGAGGGCACAGGTCCTCTCCATCGCCACCATGCCTCATTCTTGATGAGCTCTCGTCTCAGTTTCTGTGGTTACAAACAACAAGGGCTTGACTAGAATATCTCTTGATGTATAGAGCGAGATATAATAGCCTCATGCATTCATGCAGCCTTTTCACATTTCCGGCTTTGGAATGTGGAAGTAAATTATAACAGGGTAGACTTCTATAGAGATTAATGGGAGACTGGGATGGGATAACATTTTTGTGGCAAAGACACTATTGCATTTCCAACAATTATCCAAAAGAAGGACCGTAGTCAGAAAAGAGAACAATTTTTTAAATCAAATTTACAGTTACAGCTTCATTAGAAAGTATTGCTTACCAGAGGTTTAAAGTATTTGAGTTAAGGCTCGTTCACACTACGAACGATAAACAATAAAGATTTAGAGCCAGATTTACTAAACAGGGCAAATTAGTGTGAGAGCGCAATTCCACAAAAGCGCCAATGGGAGTGTAAAGTTCAGCGCGTGATCTACTGACGACACACAGATTAAAGCACACAGATCATTCCCATAATGACCAATGCACTCTGCCAGTTAGTGTCTGCTTTTTTTGGGCGGTAAATAATGGCATAAACACCAGTAAATTGACGAGCACAAACCTCAGTAAATCTCCTCGCATGATTGATTTAAACACTCTCCTCACATAAATACTGCGTCTGAAAGGG
Source organism: Coreius guichenoti (assembly GCA_039654105.1). Lineage (NCBI taxonomy): Eukaryota > Metazoa > Chordata > Actinopteri > Cypriniformes > Gobionidae > Coreius > Coreius guichenoti. The sequence goes on from CM077187.1 coordinate 802,597, forward strand.
AAACTCCTACAAATGCATATGCAGCCATAAGATCAGCCGCAGAAATAACCCTGTCCACACCTTTTCAGTGCTAATGTTTCACTGTGTGTCTTTAGTAAACCCTGAAAGTAGTTTTTAACGGCAAAAGAGGGTTTGTGTTGGTGCAAGCTGTTAGTAAATCTGGCCCTTATTTTTAAAAATCCTTCTAAATGTAAAAGCAGAGATAGCAGAGTCCACACCCCAGACAGCAACATACCCACATAGAAGGGGACGTTCTCACAACCTTGCGCAACGTTCCCTAAAAGTTCTCTAAAGGTGACAAAAATCCCGAACCTTTATAGAACATTAGGGATGTTCCTAAAACGTCCTCTTTTGGTTATGAAAGTGCTGCAGTTCAAGGTTCCTGATATGACTTTAAGGGGACGTTCCATTTTGGTTATTCTATGGTCACACAGCAACACTACAAAGAGGACATTTGGGACGTTAACAGAACGTTCCCATACGGTTCCCTGTTAGTCCGATGGGACGTTTCATTCAGGACTGCTCTTGTTCAGTGCTCAGTCTCTACACTACATTCCCATGACGTTTGCAGGACCTTTAGGGGACCAACCTAGAATGATATTTTTTGGTCTTATTTAGGTCCTTCATCACGTTTACTGAATGTGTTCAGAACATGTGTGTGTGAATCAATGTACACTGGGCTGCTTTGCTAATAGTAAAACAGTAAAACACAGGATTTGCACAAAAGTTGCTTCTCAAAGATGGATCAATACCAACTGTTTGTCCAACTTCATATCCAGAACATGTAAGTACCGCATGTTATATTTTGTGAATGTGCTGGTTAGGACGCTGACGGCTAATGTGGCTAAAGTTAGCATTGCCTCTGACTGTATTCACAGAGACCAGAGCTGTGGCATTAGTTTCATTTTTTGGGCTAAAAATAAGAAGCTCTGGTCTCTGTGAACACAGTAAGAGACAATGGTAGCTTTAGCCACATTAGCACATTCAGAAAGGCCATTTGCAGACACACACATTATAATGCGCAGTACTTACGTGTTCTGGATATGAAGTTGGATGAACAGTTGGTATTGATCCATCTTTGAGAAGTGACTTTTGTGCAAATCCTGTGTTTTACTGACCCTCATTTTGCAAAGCAGCCCAGTGTACATTGATTCACACACACGTTCTGAAAACATTCAGTAAACGTGATGAAGGACCTACATAGAACCAAAAAATAACATTCTAGGTTGGTCCACTAAAGGTCCTGCAAACGTTATGGGAATGTAGTGTAGAGGGAACGTCCTATAGTAATGGTCCCCTAAACGATCCCAGAACGTCCTGAATGTTCCCTGAAGGTCCGCCAAATAACGTCCCCAACCCTTTGATCCACATCATGACCATCTCGGAGCGTTCTGGGAACGTTACTAGGCGACGTCCTTCACACCAGCGGGGACGTTCTGAGAATGTTCTGGGAACATAAAATTTCCAAATAAAATATGGTCCCCTAAACGTTTCGAGAACGTCCTGAATGTTCTGTGAAGGTCCGCCAAATAACGTACCCCAACCCTTTAAAGAACTCCACATCATGACCGTCTCAGAACGTTACTAGGCGACGTCCTTGACACCAGCGGGGACGTTCTGAGAATGTTCTGGGAACGTAAAACTTCTAGCGGGGTAGGGCCCTATTTTAGCTATCTGAGCTCATGGTCTGAAGCTCACGGCGCAGGTGCTCTTAGGGCGTGTCCGAATCCACTTTTGCTAGTTTAACAACGAGAAAAATGGTCCAAAAGGGTTGTGCCTCGTCTCTTAATGAGTCATGGGTGTGTTTTGGGCGTAACGTGCAATAAACCAATCAGAGTCTCATCTCCCTTTCCCTTTAAAAGCCATTTGTGCTCGCACCATGAGCGGATTCACTATTTACATGAGGAGAGACTGAACGCTTCTCCAGAGAGGAATCCTTTATTTTTAATATTTAAACATGTGTGTGTGCTGCTGCGCATCCCTGTATGTGTAATAATCAGAGTGTGTGTGTGTGCTGCTGCGCGTCCCTGTGTGTTTAATAATCAGAGTGTGTGTGTGTTGTGCACCGCCTATAGGGTCATATTACTAACACACCCTTTAAATAACACTAAAAATACTGCGCTATTGACTTTAGAGCAGGTGTGTGTTGGTCAATGGCGCAGTCGTTTTCAGTTCCTCACAATAGCAACGCTCCAACAATGCTCCTGAACACACACCTGGTTTAGACCAGACGCCCATGGGTGAACAGATGCGCCAGTGCATTTGATATTTAAACAACGTGGAGCTGGACGTGAATATGCGTCTGGCTGAAACTAGCAGAAC